>BJBW01007404.1:0-26863 GCA_004320125.1 Scolopax mira | reverse complement strand
AAGGTGAGGCTCGATGAGGCCCTGGGCAACCTGGTCTAGTTGGAGGTGTCCCTGTGACTGCAGGGGGGTAGGACTAGATGACCTTTGAAGGTCCCTTCTGGCCCAGATGATTCTATGATTCTAAGAATATTAGTATTAGAACTGTATAAAGTCAAGACTTCAAAAGAGAAATAAATAGTATAAAGAGCTATAAATAGGAAAAGGATATTCCAGAATCAACATCTTCTTAAATAATTTTGCTCAGGGTAGATCCTTTTGGGGTAGAGTTGTATATTTAATATGTAAAGTGTCTACTGGGCACCTAATCTGGACCTTTTTTTCCCTCTCTCCATGAAAAGGAAAGGCAAGTAAAAGAAAACAGAAGGGAATAAAAATGAGCAGGAGAAGGGAAGGGAGAAAAAGTAGGGGATGATACTGCACTAATAGGAACATTTCAAGTGTTAGAATGATACACTGAGCTAATAAACAGAGAGAATACACAGTTAAAAGGAGGGGGAAAGGGAGCCACATAGGAAATGAAACAAAAGAAAAAAGTTCAGAAGAAGAAGGTAAGAGCAGGTTATAACTACAGACATTCCTTGAGGACAGTAATAATTTACAAATTTCATCTCTCTTTTTTATCCCTTTTAATATTACAGCAATCTCTGTTAACGTCCCTTAGCAGTGCTATCTACTTAACAGTGTAGATGAAACAGTTTCACTGTGTCTAAATAGTTTTTAGCAGTCCTGACTGAATGCAGGACTTGGAGCATAGTTTTCAAGTAGCTCTTGGACAGATTTAATATTTTTTTAATGACTTTGCAAGTTTTAGAGTTTATATTATATTTTTATAAAGAGGGATTTCTTCTACCTTTCTTCATTCCTTCCCGACACAGACTGTGCTTTCTGTGTACAGCTGCAGAGAAGGCACCCACATTGGATAGTCCAGCTAGGTGATGAAGCAGGCATGAAAACCTGTTGGGGATGGGAGGGCAGTTGCTGCAGCCTGGGCTGCTCTGGGGATTTTGTTTTCCTTGACCTAACAGGCAGAGGCAGAGACCTTCCAAGATGTTCAGCTACAGATATTTATTTACTTTTTAAACTCCAAACTAGGACTTGAAGCTATGGTTCTCATTTAAGGCTTGGCATTTTCCACTTGATCCCCAAATAATTCTCAGTGTAGATGGGGCTACCTATATGCTGCTAGGACATGGGCTGTCCAGATCTTGAGTACTGAAGAACTAGATCTCCAGTAGTGGGGGGCTATTGCTTGTAACTCCAATAGTTGCTCAAGTGTCCCAGAGACCCACCATCCACTTCAGGGAGTTGGTTTTGTGTACTTTTGACTCAAGTGGCAGAACAGCTGGTATGCAAAGGTATGGTGGTTTGATAGAAGGAACAGTAAGCTTAAAAATGAAACAAAATTACCTGATTTCTGATGCTGCTCACTGATAACCTCCACAATAAAGCTGGATCAGCTGTAAAGGTCCCCACTTTCAGCACTGAGCACAAGTCATGCATTGCATTGGCAGGAAATGGTGGAGGCTTTCTCACACATCACCTCTCCATCCCTGGCATCTGGGGTGGGGGCATCTCCTCTGTTTGCCCTGGTTCTTTTTCCCATCCCCATTGCAAAGTGGCTGGGGAGTGTACCAAGCCTGGCTCGTCAAACCGACCAGGACACAGTCCTGTGCCAGGCTCCTGCCCTCTTTTTGGGATACTCAGTGCAAAGTATGAAGGAGGAAGGGAGGGCTTGCCATGCGAGTCGACTGACCTCTCACAGGAGCCCCATAAATGAGCGTGGTTCATAAATCTCACTCTTCAAATAATTCTGCTCTGGAGACAGGGTAAGACATCTTGATTTAGACCTGCTTGAAATTTGCTGAGCTGGTTTGCTCTGCCATAATTTCGTTTTGCTTGTTTCCTTCTCTGTGTGTGCATATTTTCAAACATATATACACACAAGCAACCCTCTGCTCTCTCTCTTCAATAGCTGTTATTTTGATAGTAGTGTGCTGTAGCATTCATATCTGTGTGTGCTTTCCCAGGCCGTTCATTGTGCTGCCTCCTCTGATGGAGTGGATACGGGTTGCTGTGGCTCACGCAGGGCATCGTCGCAGTTTCTCGGTGGACAGCGATGATGTACGGCAGGCGGCGAGGCTCTTGCTGCCGGGAGTTGACTGCGAACCTCGACAGTTAAAGTAAGTCCACAAAGAAAAGCAGCGGCTTTCTGTGAAACGTGTCTCTCTTTCCTAGTGACAGCGAGCAAGCAGGCAGGCAGGCAGAGGGCTCTGTTATTGCCTGGAGAGGTGCATGGATGCTCCAGCTCATTGCTCTGTGTGTTGCAAAGTCAGCTCCAGGTATTTGCTCACATCCATGGATAAGCCGTTTGCATGGTAATGGGTGCCTGAATGTCTCATAGCTGTATCGAGCCTGTAATCTGCACATATGGTTGTCTTTTTTCTTTTTTTTTTAATATTATTTCTCTTAGTATTAGGTTCTGCTTACTAATGAGGGGCTGAAATCTTCTGATAATTGTCTGCTTCATGTTGCTTTGCTATCAAATAGCAAAATGTAATTGGCAGGGCTGCAGATATTTTTCAGGGCTTTGTTTTCAGCATTAATGCTTAAAGGGCACATTTAAACTTATAGGTAAGACTACCTCTTGCAGTAAAATTGTATTTTTCATGCTAATGTCGCTTCAGATTAGTTGTAAATGTCAGTCTAGATAATTTGACTTTTTCATGTATCAGATGTGACCTTTTGGATTGGTAATGAGGTCTTAAAGTATTTATGGCCAGGATATGTTTTTAGCGTCTGTTTGCCTTATTATTATGTACATGTATAAAAGCATGATCTAGGGTTGTTTTGGAGCCAAGAATATATTTTGGTTTGATTTTCATATGAAAAGGCATTCTGAATCTGCCAAAGTAGAAATTACTCACTGTTACTGCTTCACAAAATTGTACATAAAGCCCGATTTTCAGCAGTCTGCCTCTTAATACAGCAGTAGATACATTCTTCCCTGCAACACAGAAAGCAAAGGGGTGATCTACGTGATTAGCTGTGACAACCTGCATGGGAGCAGCTGCCTTCTGTTGTCTCTGGCCTTGACATGCTCTTTCACCACAAAGTATAATACTTTACTTTGAGATCTGCATAGGGTTTTTATAGTCAATATTTAATTGAAGAAATATGTTGAATTTCAAAACTGAAATCTTGAGCATTTCAGATTTCAAATCTGTAATTGCTTCCCTTTGGTGTGACCATCTTGGCCCTCGTTTCCAGAAGTACAGCATTGTGCATCCCTACTGAAATGTCAGAACTTATAGGTACTGTGCACTTTCTGAAGACCTACCACTTGGTTTTGAAAAGGCACAATTAATTTAATACTTCTTCTAATTAATTTAATACCTCTTCTAGTATTTAGGTAAGATTGAAATCAGGCAATGTTTCTACTCTGCATCTTTTGTCAGAAAGTTAAGGTAGAGACAGTTAAATATCTGTGGATTAAAAAAACACAATATACCATTCTTAAAGTTGTATTGTGTTAGTGTATGTGTGTGTATATATATATGCCGACAACTGTTAGGCAATTTTCCATGAGTTTCAAAATAATTTGAAGTTGGGGAGAGTTGTATTATACTGCAGAAGAATTTATTAATTATGAAGAACAAATCAGTATTTAGTTTAAAGTTGCCAACAAGAATTCATTTCATAAAGAACAGGAGTGATTGCTGCTGTTTTCCTGCTTGTCTTGCAAGTGAGAATGAGCCTGAAAAGCGCAACCTGGGATTAATCAGGTGGGAATGAAAAGAGAAATCATTCCTGAAACAAATTTTGGATTTTAGAATGACCAGCCTTTGCAATGCATCCTTATTTTACTACAGGGGCCTAATTCATTCACCAATGTCCCAAAGTGACAATCTCACTCTGCTGTGCTGGCAGAGGTCTGCAAATAAGTGTCTGTGTACTTTGGGTTTATTTTAAAGTCTGTGTGTATTGCCAATGTAGTGTAGCAGGTTGTTTGTGCAGCTGCAAATCAGTCCCTGTCTGCCTGTAATCCTGACATCAAAGGAAAGACGGAGCTTTTCTGAAGAATAAGGTGAGGCATCAGGATGTTAATTTGAAACCTTGCAGCTTGTAATTTTTTATTTGTATTCAGTGCAGACCCTCAGCACCTCTAATTTCCACTAAGTCAACCACCAACCTTTAATGCCTCCCCATTAGGGAGGGAGCATTTCCAACTATCAATTCCTCAGCAAGCATCAATTCCATAAATGCAAACACTGGGGTTGGGGAGTGGGAAAATCCAACAACTTTACAGGGGATGGCTTCTTAAATAAGCTGTGTGATGGATGATAGCTGGAGGATTTTAAATACAGTTAGCTTGATATATTTTGTGACTTTTATAGAAATGGCTTAACAAGTAGAACCTTGAAACTGGTTCAATTTCTATGCTCTTATTAGCATTCTTATTTTAGTCTCTAAAATATAGAGACCTGAACCCAAAAGTTCCCATTGTCCCAAGTGATATTGCGTCATTCCATGGTGTTGATTCACAACCTGTCATTGCAAACTCATAAAGCAAAATCAGCTTCCACACTGGAAAAACACGCACAAGCAGAGAGAAGGAGAGAGAGATTAGCAGGATCTCAAAGGCTATGAAGTTCAGGATCAGCTTGGATAAAAACCAAATGTTCATTGTTATCTGAACTACAGCACATGGAGGTCTCCCAGCAGATTCGTCTGACACTTCCCAGCATAGTCACATATTCCAGCAGTGAGATTCCCGATATGTGGCTTTGTAAATCAGCTCTGCTTTCTTCCTGCATTTCATTTGAATACTTCC
Organism: Scolopax mira; assembly: GCA_004320125.1. NCBI lineage: Eukaryota > Metazoa > Chordata > Aves > Charadriiformes > Scolopacidae > Scolopax > Scolopax mira. The sequence continues at coordinate 22,032 of BJBW01007404.1, read as the reverse complement.
TCTCTCATCCTTTTTTATAAACCCTTTGCCTTTAATTTCTTGCAATGTTTTCATGTCCTGAAAGAGGAGCTGCTCTTTCTCTGGGTAGAGGAGTAATGGAAGCTGGAATCAGGCAGGAGCTGCCTGTCTCCTTTCTAATCTCTCCTCATTTTACAGCAGCAGACATGCCAGGAAGTTTCTTCCCTTTCTCCAGCCTTGGGAGGTAAGCAGGGATGTAAATGTTTGCCTTCCCCTGGGGGGAAAGCTTTAAGTAGAGCAGTTGTCTCCGCTTTTTGCAAGGAGATAGGTTTCCTAGATGGATTGACTGCTGGATGTACAACAACTGGCTGAGACAAAAGCCCAAGTTGTGTCCAAAATATTCTTTGTCACAGGAGGAGACCAGACATAAATAAAGCCTTGCCTGTCCCCAGGCCCTGTTGGGCCACCTGAGGTGGCTGGATGTAGCCTGTAGAGAAGTGTGTGAAAAGTAGCTCTCTGCTGACATAAATCTGGTGAAGCTCTACTCCCTGCTTTAGACCTTTTATTAATGAAGGCATCAGGGGTGAAGGTAATTTGTTTCCAAAAGCAGGCATGGTGGTAGCAACTGTGTTGGATCTGCTCCTCTCCTGCAATAAGGTAACATGGCTTCTCAGCCTGCACTGGGTCTGGCTGGCTGCAAACAGATGCCTGGTTTTGGCTGCTCCTCATCATTGCACATGCAAGGCTACCTTTCCACTTGGTCCACATAAACACTAGAAGCTCTTTGCATGTCTCCCTCCATTCCATGGGACATATGTTTTTTAAAAAAAAAAAAAGAAAATTAGGCATATGATGGGGAAGATTGCTAAGGGATGACCGCATCTGGGGAATGGAGGCAGAGTAGGGCAAGGGAGGAGCATCCTGTATTACTCAGCACAAAGGCTGCCATGCTTTTTATCGGAGTCAGTGACTTCATTTCTGGTTGCAATGTATTGTGGCAATACTGGAGGATGTAAAGATGTTGGAACAAACTGACCCAAGAGAGGTGATAATATCATGTAGCGGACTGTTACATGGTCACTTCTGTACCTGAGTGGATAAAGGCCTATTTTCTGGCCAGTCAGAGGTTAAAAGAAAGATATAGTCTGGAGTGTGAATGTGTGTGCAGACACACATGTTCATTCTGATATCCAGAAATAGCAGAAATTGAAGAAAAATTCACAGACCTGAGAGCAATTCCCCTCTACAAAGGGCTATTTCTATGTGTTATTTGAAGTATTTTCTTCTACCTTCAGCATTGTGTCTGATCTCTTAGATTCCAAGTCATCCTCTTTCTGGCTTTTCTGGGGAAAGCTGCTCTTCTCTGGTGTTTTTGGACATGGCAAGCAGCACTCTCGCCCTTGAGAAGGGCTTTGCTCTCTGCTGAAGGGAATCAGGTGGGCAGCATTTTCACTACTGATGCTTCGAGTGGTGCAGAGGGAGGTGTTTCACAAGATCCCATCTTGCAGTGTCCAAGGATGAGGTTTTGGCTCCTGAACCCCAAATGTCCCAGCTGGAGAAGGAGTGTCCAGCTGTGGAAAGGAATCCCACAGCTCAACTGGAGAAGGAATGCCCTGCTAACTTAGGGCACGTCATGTCCAAAGGACCTTTCTGGTGTCTGAATAAAAAGGAATACCAAATGTGGCCTCGTGCCACTGAGATCCTCCATATGCGTTGCCCACGAGGATTGGTATTTCTCTGCAGCCACAAGCAGGTGTCTGGAAACCCTCTCAGGCTTATTAGTGTCCTGTCCCCTTGCCCAGCAGGCTGCAAAGCTCCTGGCTGGGATTTGGAGGAGAAGCAGAGTTTAGTCACCTTGAGAAGTGGTTTCTTCTTATTCATAGATGAAAAAGCTGATGCCTTTCCCTTGTACTATGGAGAAAAGAGATTTGCTCCCTGAGGCACTTATTACCATCCACCACAGGCCGCAGCTGCTTCGCTAGAGACAGGTGTTTGTAGGAGGAGCCTAGGACAATTGTGTAAAAAGGTCTGAAGTCCTTTTTTAGCAGCTGTACCCAAAGGGCAGCAATGGGAAATGGCATTTTTGTCATCAAACTCCTCACGAGTGGTGTCCCGCAGGGATCTGTTTTTATTCTTGCCCCATCCTATACTGATGTGCAGCCCACGGAGACAGCTCAGACTGTGGTACCAGCAGGCTGCTGGTGAGAGGCATTGTGGTCCCATGTTTGCACTCCCTGGTTACTGAGGTGATGCTGCAGGACAGAGCTAGGCAGTAGGATTTGCATGTTGACCCCATTCGTGCAGTCAGAGCTCCCACTTAACATTCCAGTCAAATTTGCTGCCGGTCGAGGCAGAGCTGGTGAAAGCAGGAGCCAGCACAACAGGGCTCATGCCTTTGCACAGATGGAGAGCCATGATAGCTGATCCCTTTCGACTGCTTGCTCAGACCCTTTCAGTATCGTTTCTGACTTCTGGCTGGGTTCCCTAAGGATGGGCTCATGTATAGTGAGCATAGCAAATATCCCTTTTCTTCTGTGACTGGCTGTGAGTTTAGGTTCCTGACCCTAGATGTTACACAGTTTTCTCTTCTCTTTCAGGAGTACCAAGTGAAATCGGTGTCTGTAAGTGCTGGCTTTGAGGAGGCACCTGTGAAAGGTGTGCAGAAGCCAATAAAGACATCACCCAAGAATTTAAGTGAATACTTGACTCTGTTTTCGGGAAGACAATCCTGGGGGGAAAGAAAAAATAAAATAATAGCAACAAGGTTATGAAAAGGGAAAAAATGTAATCAAAAGGAGAGCAAATTATGCAGCTTAATGCACTCAAATTGGGGTGACCAGATAACCTCTATCCCAGCAATGAGAAAGAGCTGCCTCCCGAAATCAAAGGGTCAGAGGGAAATATTTTTAACAAAGCTCAGAGTGGTGCCATAACTCTTAAGGATTAATATTAATAATGCCCAACTTTTGAAAAGGATGAAAAACGATCCGAGGAAAACTCCAGGCTGTTAGTGCAAGGCCTTCAAATGCTTTTTCAAGCAAAGACTGATTAAAGACATGTTGTTGAGGGGGAAAATGGGATAAAATATGACACATTTTCTAAAGATAGTTCATGCCAGACTAATCTAATAATGTTTTTTATAAGATAAATTATTTTCTACCCTAAGGAAATTCAGTAGATTTCATCTATTTGGACTTGAGTGAACGACATGATGCACTCCATGCAGAAAATTATTAGTTAAGCTGGATAAGATGAGGATTAGTAAAGGAATTGGAAAGTGAGCAGGGGCTGGCTTCACCAGAAGTGGCAAGGGCTGGGTTGGCTGCAGTAGGGTTACAAGCGGAGATCTTCAGTTGGTCTTTTTTAATTTTCAGAAAGGGTTTTGGCACAAATCTTAGCAGTGTGCTCATGAAGTTAAAATTTGCTGATGCCACAATGCTGAGAGGCATTGTCCTGACAGAGGAAGTTTGGGAAATCATCCAGGAAAAAGTGGATGACCTTGAGGGCTGGGACAAAAGAAATGGGATGAAATGCAGTTTTCCACAAATGGAAGGCAAACACATGGAGATTAATTTTAAAAATACATACTGCTATGTATATGTAACGCATACACTGTATATGCAGTATATAAAATATACTACATTTGGATCTGAGTACTGTAAAGGTGGTGGTAAAGACTGTAGAGCAGTATTTCTTCTCAGAATGATTGTAAAACACAAAAGTGGATTTTTCCTCATCCATGAAAAAAGCAGATGCATTTTGAGGATGAGGATTTCCAGTAGAAACAGGAAAATATTGGTGCCTCTGTACATGAAAGTAGTAGGAAACGATGTGTAATTGCAAATTCTGTGTCCAGGTAAAGAAAATATTCACTTTGGAGCAGGTACAGAGAAACAGACTGAGGTGATTCAATTTTTGACAAAATGTTCTCTTGAAGGAAGACTAGAAGAAAGGAGCTCATTCAGCTGAGCAAAGAGGGTGCCAAGGGGACGTGTGACTCTTCTCTAGAAATACATCAGGAGTAAATACTGTAGAAGGAAAAATACACTCTAAAGTGCAATGTGAACACAGGAATATGTGAATATTAGGTCATCAGTAGGTTCAGACTGAAAGTGTAGATGATCCAAGCCATGCTGCAGCATATGAATAGGTTTATTAACCCATCAGTCCCATATCCTTCTGCAGCTGCTGCCCCATCACAGCCTTTACTCAGGGCTCTGAGTTACATTTACAACTCTGATCCAGAAAGGTCTCTGGGCAAGTGCAGTGTCTTGAGTGCCTTTGAAAACCTGTCTTTAATTGAAAATCAGTCCTAATTTCCAATTAGCCTTTGTACTAAGTACTGCTCTTCTGTCTGGGACCATCCCTCTTAATGAAGGCTCTTTAGGAAAGTAGTATTATCTTCCTCAAGACTAAAGCTTATTTAACATGGGATCATCCTTGGCTCATTTCAGAGAGTTTTCTTAAAACTGTGTAAAGGGAAAAATACAGCAATGTAAAGGCAAGATGTGCTATTTTGTTCTTTCCGAGCAGTCTACCATTTGCCGTGTCATCTTAATACTATACCACACATAAGCAGTTCTAACTTGAAAGTGGAAAGAGGAAGAGTTGCATTTAATGTTTTATTTATGGAAATCCTGTGCTTGTACTAGAACGTGAAAATATAAATAGACTTTGATAAATAGAGATTTGAAGGCAGAAAAACATTTCCACTGCTTTTCACTCTCTCTTAAAATGCACTGGGTAAGGTGCTGAGTTTCTGGAGAGGGAGAGTAGAAAATTCCTGAGAAATTCTGCTCTGTAGTTAGATACAGCCGCTTTTCGGTAGGGGTGGTTGGTGTTTGCCTAACTCCTTGAATGTCCTTGGCTTTCCCACAAATTTTCACCGCAAAATTTCACCAGCCGTGGCTATTGCTGTAATTAGACACAAAAATGCCAAACCAGCGAGCAAACAAGCTACTTGACAAAATCCATCAGTCCCTTGGGGCAGATAGTGCCAGTGGATGAAAGAGATTTTATTACTTGAAAGGTAGAGTAAGGGTTTCCTGAGGTGAATCTCAACCCCTCCTGCCAACCAGCTGCTTGAAGACAACAGTAATAAAAATTATTGAATGCGAGGACCTTGCCCTTGCATTCTTCTTCACTTTTAGGCAGAACACACTTATATTTTACAAGCTTTAGGATCCATCCTTCTTGGGTTTTTCCCATTGCAAGCAAGTTAATTATTCTTTCATATGCTCTGTCTCTATACATGTTCCTGAATATATAATAATCATGATGTAAATAACATACCGTCTTCTACTCCTTAGTGAAGTCTTATGCTGCCTATTTATATGAAAGATTAATCTGTACCCAAATTTTCCTACGATATGTTGGCCCTGCTCAAAATCTGAAGTCAGATTCAATTTTGAATATGGCTCCTGGGCCATATACATAGGACTTTAATATTAAGAGTGTTTTGAAATATAGATTTGGGTCTTGATTTGATAGTCGCATCACTTTTATAATGTATTTTCCAATGTCTGTAACCAATTTATTCTCAGGCCTTTGACAAGAATAAGAGTTGGCTAATAAATATCCTGAGTATTTTTTTTTGTCTTAATTTGGCTCCTGATTAAAGTAAATGGAGGTATTTTATGTCTGCCTTAAAAAGTAGTGCACTTCCTTACTTTGATCAACATGTTTGTACTCATGTTTCTCTCCAAAACTGAAAATGCAAATAATTGTCTCAATATAGTATTTATACTGCAGTCCTATTAATATAATCATTATAGTTTCTTTTCAAACACCGTATTGGAAAAAAGAGTGGTCACAAATTTAAATGAAATCGTTTGCCTCTCCTGCTATTGCCATATGTGTCTGTAGTCTCACTGAAGAGCCCCAGGCAAGGAACAGGACCCTGTTGTGCTACAGGCTGTGTGTACCCAGATCAAAACTGTGATCCTTGACCCCAAGAAATTCAGTGTTGCAAATTCATGTATATTGCTGGCTAAAATGTGACTCCTTCCAGACTTCCAACCAGCTGAACTATAATTTCTGTCTCGAGACCTCATTCATATTTAGAACAGAGACAGACTGAATAAAACCCATAGAGCTAAAAAGGTGGACTTAATGAATAGATTATCATTCTTTTAATTGAAAGGGCTGGCAATTGCGTCCCAGGTGGACAAACAAGGTTTTGGTGCTTCGCTATCAGGATGACGATCTGTTCATTTCAGTGGAGGGAAACGCTTGCCTGGCTGCTCATCACAGTCTGCACTTCATTTCATTTAAATCAACTATTAGCATGCTATGGCAGCACGTATCGCTTAGAACACAATTAAGATGTTCCAGCTTCTTTTTTGGTAACATTTACAGAGCATTGTTTTGGTTTTTTGGTTTTTTTTGGTTTGGTTTTTTTTTTTTATTGTCCACACTTTATTGTCAGTAGACTATAGCAATAATCCCCTCCCAAAGAACAAATAATTAAAAAGCTATGTAATGAGAGCTGATGTGTCTACCAGTTAGATGGAAACACAATGCCTTTGAATCATCTATTTTCCCAAATGTATTCAATCCATGAGTAACTTATAAAAGGTCGGCACAGAGCCTATCTTAGCTGGTCTGAGGGGAAATGAAAAAAAAGCCCTTGCATGTAGACTATTGCTGTAAAAGTACTGCATTATATTTTTGTAATGCAAATTTGGGAAAAGATAAAAATGGGATAGCACCCATTATAAAAGAAGAAAATTATCTTTGACTCCTTTCAGAGGTTTGAGTATTTTGGAGTACGATAGTGTCATGGTCACTGTGCAGTATTTGACAGTGACCATTTGCAAATAATTAATGTTACATGGCATTCCCCATATAAAGCCACAGTAAAGTTAATTATGTGCAGTGGCTACACTGTAATGATCTTGAAGATAACTGTTATAGAAGCAATACCTGTGAGGAATTAAATGAAGTCTTGGAGAAAATTATATTGCATTGTAAGTTAAAAAATGTGGTCACAGCTTTGCTACAAATACAAAATCAAGAAATTTTCACCTGTTTCTAATTTCCCTTTTTCAATTGTTTGCTTGATTCAGGGTAGGGAGTTAGGGAGTTTACAGGCTGTGCCATTGAACTCCTCAATTAGAGGGGTGAATTTGCTCTTGAACATAAGGACTATGATCAGTGTGTATTATTAATTCAAGCATATTAATTCTCGGTCTGGGAGTGGAAGCATGTGTACAGCAGTGGTGGATCCAAGGAACCTGCCCAGTCCCACAGCTTACTAAACAGGGGAATCCAGATTGGTCTCAGTCTTTTGGGAGAGGATATCACTCTCAAAGGATGCTGGCCGCTTGTAACTTTCTCACTGTATCACCTCTGGGGGACCTCAAAGTTCACCTGACCCAGCCAGCATCCGGGGTGGTGATGTCCTGCCATCTTGAGATTGTTTCCAAGGAGAGGAAGGGGAGAAGAGCATTGGCCCGCTGTGGTCTTATGCTCCTCTGTCAGCCTTCACTGCTCCTTCAATGAAAAAGCTTCTGCACCTTGCCTTTTCTGCAAGGTGAGGACTTAGAGAAAGGACAACCCCTGTGAGTGCTGGCAGTCAGCAGAGTCTGGCAATAAGCCAAGGTGGCCTTGGAGGGGACATCCCACTGTCAGTCTGGTGTCAGCCTCCTATGCTTCTGGAAGGATCACAAAGACTTTTTGGCAAAAGGGCTGTGAACCGACTGTGCAGCTGCAGAGGTTTCCAGCTCTGGTTGTGCTTATGCTGGCTCCCTTTGCTTTGCAGGCACAGTTTCACAACTCTGAAAAGTGACCCTGTATATTTAGCTGACTTAACTGTTCCTTGTTAACCTAACCTTGTTTTTCAGGCTTCTTCCCATCCTTTTCCCACCTCTTCATAGCTTGTTAGTGTACATGTTGCAGTCCAAAGTTAAGAAATCTTGAGTGAGTCAAGCCTGAGTGCCACTCCCTCCCTCCTTTTTTATCTTGCCTCCTTTAATGTTAGCCATTCTGGGTGATGGTGTCTGTGGTGGAGCATTATCCACCATATTATACTGTATAAAGATACAGTATAATCTGGAGCAAAGATCCCATGCTCCTGTTGGAATCAACATTATGCAGTTAATGATGAAGGAGGGCTTGGAAGCAGATACAATGCTGTGCTAGTCTAGAGTTGATTTTTGATATATTTGGGATTTTTTTGTTTTTCAGTTTTCATTTTGAAATGCAACTGCTTAGTCTGTCTACTGTACCATCTTCCCGGTTGGCTTTCTCCAGTGTTAAAAGTTATGCTGTGTTCTCCTATTCTTCATTGCTTTTTATCTGTACATTTTAAATCTCCTTTTCCTTAACTCATTCATCTCTGTGGCTTTTCGAGACATTGCTACACTGTCTTTTCTGAAGCATTTCTGTTCCTTTCCCTTGCATCATGCTGTTGTTTTATTAAATTCCCCAGTTTGATCACTTACCGTTTTATTAATCAACATACAACAGTGGTGGCAGTAGCAATGATCTATGTCAAGTATTTCCATGTAGTTTCCTTTGCAATGTCTTGTAAATCAGGGCTGTACTCACTCACAGTGGGTCCTTTTTGGGGTACAAAAAGGCAGTGGGCCACTGGTAGTGGTACTTGGTCTAGATCACCCATTGTCAGTGCTGGTGTTCTAGCAGCCCAGGCACTCCTCTGCATCCCTGTTATTGCTGCAGTGTTTGTACAGCTGTAGCATCCCAGAGCTCTTGGAGCCAAGACTCTATTCCCCCAGCTGATTGAGGAGTACTGATTTGCTGATACCCAATGTCAGCAGTAATTAGTGAGTCCTCTTCCTTGGCTATAGCAAGCAGATGAACTGCCATGCTTTTAGGGGACCAGAGCCATCGCATGGAGTTACTTACTGAGAAGTAAGTAATTCCTTATCCCATGCCAGAGTAGAGGTCTGGGCATCCCATACAGGATAGGTGAGATAGATCCTTGTTCCTCCTTCTTCCCTTGTGTGGGTGTGCAACGGAGGTCAAAGTCTGGTTTTTTTTAAAGAGGCTTTTTTTTTTTTTTAAAGAGACTTTAACCGTCAACTGTGGTTTTCCATGCACCGAGGTGGGTTGACGTCAGTGAAGCTCTGCTTGTTTCTGACACCGCTAAGTTTGACCCGTTTTATTTAGAGTGTATGTTCTATTCCTCAGTACAAATGATGAAGCACTGACTTAACACAGGCAGTGATTCATAGTGGCAGGCTCCTCAGAGGCTGTCTAGATCTTTCTATAGCTGCACTTTGCTAAGAAACCACCTCATTTTCAGTCTAGAGTCATCTGGAAATGGCCAGCTGCAGCTTGGAGGTCCAGACCTCTCTCCTTGTACCAAAACCCCCACCACCTACCTTTTAAGCGTGCTTTATCTTTCCCATACATTAAAGGAGGGCACAGATGATCTCTGGCATCTCATGCTATGAGGGTAACAAGTACCAAATGTTGCTGTAACACTTGTGTCAGAGACATGCCATACGGTGTGAACGTGTTAAGCTGCAATTGCTCCCAAAGATCTCGGTGTCATTGAGCTTAGACCTACATATCTGTGCTGCTTTTGCTTCTTCCTTAAACTCGCTCAGAAATTACTTGCAGAAAACCCAGCCTTGCAGTGCGTTGCTTTCCTGACCTCTGGTGCAGAATCTGTTATTGCCGTTACAGTATATTTATTGTGACTGAGTGTTGTCCATTAATCTTGCAGCATACTGTTGTGATGAAGCATCGTCCTTGTTCCCCTAAGTAATGATACTCCCAAGCATACCTTGTTTGCATTCTTAGGACATTGACTTTTTTGCAGTTAAAACCCAAACTGAACATGCAGGCTGAAAATCAACAGAATATCTGTTGTCTTCCAGACTGATCTTGGTCAAATATGCCAGAGAGCAAGCTTGGGCTCATATGGCAGTTTCAGTACTAAGTCCTGCAGAAGCCTTGATCAAAATACTTTGAATTTTCCATCTCACTTTCCTTCCTATGTCGAAAGAGGAAGAGCAGTAACTATTATTATTACATACCACTGCTTCTATATAAAAAGCATATTTGTTGCATATTGCTGTTAAATATGAAGCAATGTTACATATTTTCTAAAACTCTGATAAAGCATTTTGAGGAAGAAATTTCAGTTATAATGCTGTGCTGTTTATATTTTTCTTTTGGTTTGCTGCTTTTTTTTTTTACATATGACATAGAAAATCAATATTTGATGTACGCTTGACTTTTTTCACTTTTGATCTTTATTTTGTTTTTCAATCATAATTAGCCCCTTGTTTTCTGACCTAGTGTTTTTGGAAAATGAAAGTGATGTTTTTCCAAACAGTCCTTTATCCAAATTCACACTGAAAGCACTACAGATGTGGACTCCACCGTCTGCCCCAGACACTCCTCAGCATGAAAGAAAAGCAAATCTGTCTTTTAATAAGATAAAACCAAGTTGAATAAACATCGTATTTGAATTGCCTGGCTTTCTTTCAAGCTGTAGATTCACATCTTGCTAACTCCTAACCCTTCTTCCCTGAAGGGAAGGAACCCTGAAATAGATCTCTTGAGCAGTTTACACTTTGGAAAGCTTTTGAATAAGACCTTAAAAGAATGACTTGTCATCTGTTAGACACAGCCAGCAAGGATTTATGGAGTTTTGCCACAATTACGTGGCAAGAGTACTTTCTTCCCGATTGCATGGTGCCTTGGTCTACAGGTGGCCCTGCTTGAGCAAGGGGTTGAACCAGATGACCTCCAGAGGTCCCTTCCAATCTCAGCCAGTATGAGATTCTGCAACCTACGCTTTCTGCTCCAAAAGGGCTTCCCTGTTACTGAGGCTATGTTGGTAAGATTCTTGAAGGCATTTGAAATAACATTATTTTTTCTTTGTTCTATTGTCAATGATTATACGTCCATTTGATTTAAGTTCAGCCTTTGAGAGATCAGGGAGACTGGATAACCTTGCCATGCAGAGAGAAAACTTGTGAAAATGTGTTGTGCATTGCTTAAACAGGGAAACAAAATCAAGTGAAAACTGTGCTTTTTTTGCACAATTTTTTATAAAAAAGTTCCATGAAAGATTGACCAAAGGCTCTCCATTAGCTTGCATTAGCATTTTCCATTCAGCCCTTCCCTTGAACACGCAGGTCAAAGGAGAATGAATGTGTGCATGACCTACATCCTTCAAAGATAGGGCAAAGTATTATTTTCCTAGGGACAGTGAGGTCCGTCCTCTGATTATCCTCTAAGCTGGCTTATTTCTCATGTCCCCAGAATTGATGACTGCTTTTGTGCATCTCGGAAACTGGATGCGGTAGCCACTGAAGCCAAGTTCAAGCAGGACCTGGGTTTCCGGATGCTCAACTGTGGCCGAACGGATCTGGTTAAACAAGCTATATCCTTGCTGGGCCCAGATGGGATTAACAGCATGAGTGAACAGGTAATAAGACAGAAATGTAAAGAAGCAACTGTGAAATGTGAGTTTTGTGCTTATCACAGAAAAGGAACCCCTGCTTTCAGCTAAACGTAGATGGGACCTTAGTGCTTTCCCTGCATTACTTAAGTTAAAGCACTGCCAGGTGAACATTTACATTATTTGGTCTTTTCAAGTTGTATTGATTTGTTGGTACTGAGGTAACTCAGCATGAAGTTGAATGTATCCCCTGAAATCTTCTTCAGTGAACTGAGTCAAATGAAGCCAGAAGAAGATCCCAAGAGAGCTTAGTGTTAATCTGAATACTTAAAACTGCTTCAATGCCATGAACAGTGGTGTGGAGCAGGGATTTTTGAGGTGAAAGTCCTTCTCCTGAGCACTGCCCTGGGATCTGCAATGCATTTCACAAGCACCACCAAACCCTGACAGGAAACAATTAATTGCTGACACTCTTTAATTGAGTTCAGTCCAGTTTGAACTGACCTTCCAGATGTGAAAGTATCTCTGCAGTGTTACTTGGTAGTGGTTGGTGGCCAGCATCCACCAATTGAGGAGCCTAAATTTCCCTGCAGTTACACCTCTGTGAGGCTGGTGATTGTATCTGGGGATAAACCAGCCCTTGCAGCTACCAACCAGCAGCGGTGTATTGGACTATGATGCTCAGCAAGATGGCTCCCCCTTCCCAAAGGTAAAGGAATGGCCAAGGATACTACTGTTTCCTTTTGAAATGGAGACCCCTGAATTTTCTGGTGCCCTTAATGGAAGTGTCACTGCATGTTCCCAAATCTGTAGCATCCTCTGGCAGGAGACAGGTGGCTGCCACCCCTGAGGTGGAAACGGGAGCAGGACTGTTAATGGGTTTAGGTCTTCTGAGGTGAGACCTGCTCCAGGAATGTGAGTTATGTTGCTGGTCAGTAGCTTCAGTCTGAGTCAATATTGTGGATTCATTTGAGAAAAGCTTTAGAAGAGGGCAGCACTCCCCCCACAAACAGTAGTGTCAGACTGCTCATTCCAAGATTCATACATTATGAGTCCTCCAGGTTGAAACTTGGGAACACTCTGGCTTGATTCATCAAAGTACCTAATCATATGCCTAACTCTGAACACGTGCTTACATCCTACTTGAGTGAGAGTTAAGCCTGTACTTAAATGCTTCACTGGATCAAGCATCACACATTTTGCAGGACAGAGCCCTAAGTGATGCAAGGCTGAAAGAAAAAGAGCCATTTTTTATTTTGCCAAAAGCCAAATGCCCTTAGTGTTGATTGTACATATTGTTACTGTGTTCCTGTGTGTGTGCTGAACGCTAACTATGGGTTCATTAAAAATCCATTCCTCCCACGTGCAAAGAGAGGGGGCTGAGTGATGCTGCAGGGTGAGCCTGGGTGACCAGCAGAGGCAAAAGCAGTAGGGACAGTAGCGCAAGGGAGAGAGAGGTTAGAAAAATTAACCATTTAAAACCCTGATACTGCAGCATGACATTCTGGTCAGTGGTAAGTCTCTCATCAGCTTCAGCAGGGCCAAAATATCCTTGTAGTCCCCAGATATACCCTTTGCTCTGGGCATTGCTGTGGGGTTCTATGTCACAGCTACCCACATTCTTGCATCTTGCAGGGGGCGAGCCCCAGCACAGGGCTTTCAAATTGTTTTCTTCAAATCTGATTAGACCCCTTGTGTACTTTATTTAATTACTGAATGACGCCACTTACAGAAATTGAAATAATAGTCAAAGGAGCATGTATTTAATTTTAAGTTTCTGTCTCATCCCCATGTTTCAAGGCCCAAACACAATTTTTTGTAATTCTCATGGTCCTGTTTGTTCCTGTAGTGTTTATTGACTGCTGAAGGAAAGGTTTTGCCACTGAATGTAGTTTCAAATTCTCCTTGCAAGTAACTTCAAGTCACCCAAGAACTCTCCTTGCCTGGGGTGAACTCATTTTTTCTTAATAATAACATGAGTCCACAAATGCCTATTCCTTACTTGGTATGTCCATAAGTACACTGTGGAAGTGATGCTGCAAAATGCTCAGTTTGTTTTAAGTAAGCTTTAAGTACCTTGCGGGGTCAAATCTTAACTTAGATTTTCTTTACAAGAGCAGCCCTTCCATACCTGAGCACCCACTACCTTTAGACCTGCATGGAAACAGAAAAAATTGGGTAGTTCAGCAACAAATAGCAATACTAGGGTTGTGCTAGGAAGAATGGTGTCATGGCTTTTTGTCTGGTTGTGCTGGAGACCTCTCATTTCTCTGAAAATAATTTCACTTCATGGCAGCACTCAGGTTAAACAGCAAATGAGCTATCATCTGCCAGCAAATTTGCCAAAGGACCTCAAGGTAGGGTATAAACATGCATCAGAGGTAGCTGTGTGCTGCAGTAGATTTACTGCAAAACAACTGGTAGCTGTTGATCAACACCCCCTACTCTATTTAATAAGCAGCTTTTTCTGTTATCATTTACAATAGTTTTAATGATTTTTTCATGGTTTCATCTGGACTCATTACCACAGCCACAGTAATACTTATCTTAAGGGAAATGCTGATCAGCCACAGCAGGCATTTCAGATTAATACAAGTCGCGTTGTGGCGATTCTGTAGTGAGGGGTCACTTAATCTACTTTTCCTCCAAACAGGGCCATGTTTTTCTAGAACCAGCAACTTGCAACAATGCAAATTTCATTTAAAATTAAGTCCTTGTTTGCTAGAGAGTGCTATACAAAGCCTTTACATTACCAGCCCCTTACAGAATCCATGTTGAAAAAGCTGTGGCTGAACCTCACTTAAGAGGAGCTTGGAATGTTTTTTAAGTCTCTTTTGGAAGTTAAAAAATTCAATTTTATGAAACTGTGATCATAGAAGATGGAATAGAATTAGTCTTCGTAAAATACCAGTGAAAATACGGTTGCTCGGAGGCCAGCAGAGAAATGTTTTTATCAAAAGACAAAGATGCTCAGTTTAGTATATGAAGATGGAGCTGAGGCTGACAAGCCTAGTTTCACTCACCATGCTGAGGATGCCAAGGGTAACATGGAAAAAAACACCAAACATGTAATCCAAGTGACAACAAAAGTAGAGATTTTACAAAAGTGGTTGGCTTTTGCTAGTCTGAGGGGCATGTTTGTAACAGAGGTAATGGCTTTCTTTAAATACATACTGTTAGTCTTGATGATATATATTTAAATAATGTTTAAAAAATCAAAGAGAATTCTGTGTTAAATTTGTCAATTCCTTTGTTTTTTAACTCCAAAAAATGACTAGGGCATGACTCCACTGATGTATGCTTGTGTCAGGGGTGATGAGGCTATGGTGCAGATGCTGCTAGATGCTGGAGCAGATCTGAATGCTGAGGTGAGGACTTTTTGTTGGCTGTATCTTTGTTCTGTTGTTTGTTTACATCTTAAACTACCCCCTGAAACTGTAGCAGAGTGAAAATCCCAAGACTGAAAAAGAAAATAAATTTGTCTTATCCTGGATGACACCACTTGAAATGAATAGTGAAATAATCTGCATTAGGTTAACATTTGGGATTCACTGCATAGAAGGGGTCAAGTCATCAGACTCACCCCACAGGTAATATTAATTTAGTTGTGTTTGCACACTGCACTGCAAATGAATGCAGGCATTTGCACTATCACGGAGCACAGCTCTAATGATATTGAAAGGACTCCCTGAATCTCAGATGAGTTAAAATGAAGAGGATAAAAGAAGTATCCATCTGATAACCTGCCAAAGCTCAAGCATTTCTATGCACTGGGATGTTCCATCCAAGCATCCCCAGCACACAAATACTATGTAGGTTCCACTGTTTTGTTTTACAAAGTGCTTTGGGCTAAAAATTGTTGGCTGAAGAACTTGAAGCTTCCAGAATATAAATGTCTCTTTGAGGAATGCACATCACAAACTTGTACCAAACAATCTGTCCACCAAACAGATTGTGGTCTGACTCGTACAATGCAGGTATGTACATTTTTAAAGAGCCCCTTGAAAATCCGTGAAAGAGTTATTTGTTAATGATTCCAGTTTCAAGTTGTGGAGGTCATGAGTAAATTAAGCTGTCTGCTTCACTTATCTGTGTTCCATCTGTTCTGTTTGGACTTGAGCGAGCTGATAAATTGTAGTCAATGCTTTCAGTCAGACATTTTGCACACTTTTAAAAAATCTAATTTAAAAGTAGAAATGGATGTCACCTGTAAGAGACCGATATTCGTTACTATCTGATTGCTTTTTGGTGGCTTATGTGAAATCAGCTGATTGTTTCAGTTCCTCAAATTCAAGCACACCACCTTCAAGAAAGAGCTGGCAAAAATTGAATACTTGAACCCTTGTGGGCACTCTCAGTAGACACACCAAAGACTGGATGGGCATAGAGACTGATCTCTCCTCTAACCCTGCCTGTGGCTTAGAGAGGAGATGACATCATTTGGTTCCTAGAACAAGTTTTCATTAGAAGCAATTCTCCCAGTTATTCCAATAATCTTCCAGACTTAAACCAAATGCACATTTTAAACACTTTTATCTTCCTGAAACTGCTGACATCTTATAGAACAGCTCCAGAGAAGAACGTGAACCTCCCTGATTAATTTCTGTAGAGTGTTTGCTCTAAAATCAAATGAAAACACTTTGGGACAAGAACTGTGAATAATTATGGTGTGCAATTTTAAGATGATTTGTGCAAACCACAACCAACTGTGCAATTGGGCAATTACAGCAAAAAAAAAAAAAAGGCAAATTAACCATGAACAAAAATAAATACTCTGTCAGGTGCTGGCATCATTTTCCCCCTTTCACTTTGCAAATCAGCTATATATATATGTTTCCAAAAGTAGCCTCAAATGCTGGGTGCCTCTCTTTTTGATTGCCCATCTTTAGCAAAAAATGGACTAATTTCCATATGTGCTGAGAAGCTGAAATTCACTCTGGAGTCAGTGGGACCTGTAGCTGCTCAGCAAATCTCAACTGGGGTCTTAAAAGCCTGATCAACTGCAGGCCTTCTGCAAACACCGTGTCAACTGGAAAGAACTCTAACAGAAAAAAAAAAAAAAAAAGGAGCAAAGGAGTTAAAATTACTTCATTTTCTTTGCTGTGGGCTGCCCCGAACAATGGTGGTGATCTGTGCTTGAGAAGGAGCTGGATGCAATGAGTTACCAGTAGACTGTTACCCTACCCATCCTCACCCTCTGCTCCCCAGACTAAACCCCAAGGCTCAAGCTGCTCAATCCTCTCCCTTCTGAGCAGTCCCAGACCCAAAGTAGCCCCATGCCTGTGCTCAGACACCAACACACTTCTCCTGTTGGCACTTTGAGCTCTCTTTTTGGCAAATCTGATTAATAATAGCCAGGTGCTGGTGCAGATCCGCTCCTCTGGCAAGCTGCAGGATCTGCACGAGCTCTCCAGATTTTGCCCTCATCCTTGTCCTTGGGACTGAGGGCCTGGCCATGTGCTCCTAGTGAAACACTGCATGTGGTGCTTGGAAATGCGAGCTGCTAATGCAACTGAGCATTTAATAACTTTTAATAATTGCCCCTGCTCCCCTACATGGATAAAAGTGCTTCAGACAAGGTAGCAAAAGCACAGCTAGCTGGTGAGACAGAGAGATGGTGCATCTTTTACTCTGATTTTAGTTCTCCTCTGAAGATCAATAATAAGATTTTTCATTTTAGCATAACATTCCATCTGAGTGTGCAGTATGGGATTGCAAACGTTCATTAGATTTTACCATCTCTATGAACCTCATCAATATTAATACCTCCATCTTTAAGGCAGGGAAATTAAAGCAAGGAGTGGTTATTCATCTTCCCCGATGTCTACATTAGAGGCATCGGGCACTAAGGCACAGAAAATGTAAGGAGCCATGTGAAAAATACCATTCTGTTTTCTAAGGATAGAGTTTGCATCTCTTTTAACTGTCACCACCGTGCTCTTTTAACTCAACTCAAACAGGAGAAGGCAGCAAAAAAGGAGTTTTCTTAAAATATTTCTGAATTGCCACTGCCCTGTCTTTTTTTCCTCTGGTGGAAAAGGAGGAGCCTGGAAGCAAGCCTGTGAACTCTAGGGCAGGGCTTGTGATGTGTCTTTCATGATGGCAATGACAAAAGTTATACTGATTTACGTGGAAAGAATTTCTTTGGGCCTGGAGTAATCCCAAGACGTGGGACTGTTGATATACAATCTGGAGAAGTCAGTGGGAGTGATCCTTAGCTGTAAGGGTCCTGATCCCTCCCTTCCCTTCCAGCTTCCCCAATGTGTACTGCTGTGGATGTTTTGACCTTGTGCAAAAGTATCTGGTGGACAGTGGTTTAGACGGAGCTACAGTAGTTGGTAAAAAGACTTCATTTGGTATGAATTCTATTCAAGCTGTCAAATCAGCACAAACAGGAAACATTTTTGCAGGAAAAAAATAAAGCCAATCATTTTATAAAGCACCTTTCCCAGGTTTTCTATTTCACACACTCCCTCACATGCCTGGCTTTCAGGCAGGTTGAATATTATTACGTATAGCTCTTTAAAAAAATAACTTTAATTTGTTTGTAGGTTGTCAGTACTGCTCATAAATACCCATCCGTCCACCCTGAGACCCGCCATTGGACAGCTCTGACATTTGCTGTGTTGCATGGACATATTCCTGTAGTTCAGGTATTATTGTATTTCCCTACCTGCATCTCATTCTTTTGTTTCTCCTCTTCAGTTCTAATTACATCCATTTCAAACCAGTATCCTTTTGTCATACTCATATTGGTTACTTCTGCTCCTTCTAGAGTGTACTGAACTATAATAGACCTATTATATAGCAAATAGGGTGTTCACACCTTAACCAATATGAGGTTTAAATATAACAATTTTAAAGCAAAGTTGCACCAAAGAAAGTCTGACAACTCCTTGTGCTCCTTCCTGACCACTTGTTTTATATGTTTGTTTATTCATTCATTACACTTTCTGACACTGTAATATTCAAGCAAACACAAAATAGCTACCTTGGTGGGGGAGAGGTGGACAACAGCCCTTGTGCTGCTCCAAAAGGTTAGAAGCACTCCCTCTCCTTATGCCAGCCAGGTGTTGCGTGGAATATGCTGGTTCTGTGCTTTGGCATCTCAAAAGTCAAGAAGGTTTATTCTTCAAAACAGCTGTGCCCACTTACTGAAGCACCAAAACTGTGAAGGCCTCGAGACAGAAATAGCCAAGAGGGGGCTGGAGCACAGGCTTCATCCTGCTCTCCTTGGCCGTTTTTGGTTTCAGCGTTGTCGTTTACATGGAATTGTCCCAGATCACAGCTTTTGGACTGTGACAGGTTCTTAAGAATTGCCTTTTTTTTGGACATGTCTTTATATAGAAGATGGAAGCAATTGAAATCCAGTCTATTTTAGGATGGTGTTGGAGTTGTAGAAGGCCATGAAGGAAGGATGTTTGTCGGGCTAATTTTCAGTACTTTCATCTTCAGGACATTACTTCCTAACACTGATCTTACTCCATTTCCCATTTAGAAACTGTGTGTTACACTTTTTTGGCTCTGAAGTTGGACACTAGTGCTCCTGGTGTCTATCAGTGTAAAATGAGCGAAAAAAGGAATCAATTTGCCTCTGTGAAACAATGGGCAGAATCTGCATGTCACTTGTTTCCATTGTCTCTGGTTTGCAGCTAACAAGAAGCATTAGACTCTCATTTGTCACTGTTCATGAACAATGTAGACTGCTAATACCCCCATTTGCTCTAAATGGTGAATTTTCTTTCTAGCTGTTGCTGGATGCAGGAGCAAAAGTAGAAGGTTCCTTGGAGCATGGAGAGGAAAATTACTCTGAAACTCCTTTACAGTTGGCAGCAGCTGCTGGTAAGGACTGTCTCCTCCCACTGTAATAAATTCTTTAGTTGGGACCTGTGGTTTAGGTGAGCAAATACTGGATTCTGAAAGAAGTAAAAATGCATCTCTTGACTTGCAGGAAATTTTGAGCTGGTCAGTTTGCTGTTGGAGCGAGGAGCTGACCCCATGATAGGAACAATGTACAGGAATGGCATTTCCATGACTCCACAAGGTGACATGAACTCTTTCAGTCAGGCTGCTGCACATGGACACAGGTAGAGTGGGAACAAGTTTAGTGGCATCCTTCAAGTGCTTATTTTTTTGCCTGGGCGTCCATTTTGAGCAGATGGGTAAAAGTTCTGCATGAACAATTGAACATATCACCATCTGAGCAGAGATGTAGGGCTTTTTGCTAGCATGTGAATTTAACCAGTTGGTGGTACAAGCTGCTTTTTGATAGCTGATTTAAAAAAAAAGAAAGTGGACTCCTTGTGCTGTGTTGCAATGCGATGTTTGTTAAATGGTAGCTGATGTGACAGCAGAAAGGAATGCCAAAGACATTCCTTCTGAATTTCTTATTGATGTAGTTCTCAGGTTTGGGGTGGATTGTGTCTGCACTGCTGCAGCCTTAATTGTTGTTGAACAGAGTTTCTGCATCCATGTTTACTGTTAAGTCCTGTGTGCCTTAATGTTGTATGTATGCTGCAATTTAAAAAAAAAAAGTGATGAGCACCTGGCATGCATGATCTTGCAATGCTCAGGAGTTGACTGCAGTGTCATGGATTAGTATTATGACCTTCACATTCCTACTTTTCTGATTGTAGCCATCCAGAGGAACATAGATACAGGTTAGAGACAGTACCTACCGTCTGTTTGCTTAGAGACAAACTGCCAGTGTAACAACATGCTAATGGCATGTCAGGGTGGGTTCGCACAGCGCTGCCCATCTGGAGCCTGCGAGGGATCTCCAAGACAGAGAGGACAGTTTGGTTACCCAAGTCTCCTGTCCACTGCTCTGGCCTTGCTGCCAGCCGGTGTGAGTGGGACCTGTGTGCCCGAGGAGGACTTGGGGCTCTCCTCAGCTTGGCTGCTGGCTGTGCATGTTGCAGGCCCGTGGTTCTTATCTTCCGCTCATGCGGAAGATACACCGCTCATGCACACTCCATCCTCCTTCCCTCTCTGCTGCAAATTTGTTTGGGACACGCCATGCCCCACTGTCACCCCACACCAGGGTCTGAGCAGGTGCAGAAAGGACGTTGGAGTACAAGGGAGGTGGGATAGGGACAAGCCTGCTTTCTTTTCTCACAGCTCTAAAACTGGGAGCAATTCAGAGATTGATGAGGTTATGCTGGTATGAACCTGAGGGCACCAAGACTCTTGAGTTTGGGCTCTGCTATTTGATGGCCCAACCAGATCAGTGGCTTTGCAGAGTCGTCCCAGATGTGCTCGAACCTGCCCTGACTGTCCTTGCTGAATGTCTAGCTGCTCCAGCTTTCCCAGACTGCTTTGAGTATTAATTGAGTGGTGGTGCTTTCAGTAGCTCCAGGCAGCTCCCTTCTCAAGTGGCCTCTGTGGTGAAAGTCCTGAGAGCTTGTCCAGAGGCACCTTGGCCTTCTCTGATGGTGAGAAGAAGTCTTGAGTCACGTTTAGCTCATGGGTCTGTGTTCCCACGAGATGCCACTGCTCATGCAACATCTTTATGGTTCCTGTCACGACAGGCAGTACAGGTGGGCTAGTGGATGCGGTGCTTGCCCCGGGATTGTTCTCAGCCGGTCCTGCTATTAATCGGAGTAATTTCCTGGATAGGTGTCTTAAGTTGCCACCTTTCAGCATGTATCTCCAGCGCAAAGAAAGCCAAGCCACTGACTCTCTGCTCTCGCTCCCTCTCTTTCCCTCTCCCTCTCTCTGTTCTGCTGTGGTTGGCAGGAATGTCTTCCGTAAGCTGCTTGCTCAGCCGGAGAA
Source organism: Scolopax mira (assembly GCA_004320125.1). NCBI lineage: Eukaryota > Metazoa > Chordata > Aves > Charadriiformes > Scolopacidae > Scolopax > Scolopax mira. Next base: position 917 of record BJBW01007404.1, on the reverse strand, counting down.
GGAGAAGAGTGATATTCTGTCGCTGGAGGAGATCCTGGCTGAGGGGACGGACTTGCCCGACTCAGCGGCAGCTCCACTCTGCGCCAGCCGCAATAGCAAGGCCAAGCTGAAAGCCCTGAAGGAGGCCATGTACCACAGTGCCGAGCATGGCTACGTGGATGTGACCATTGACATACGGAGCATAGGTCAGTCCTGGCGCCCTCTCCTCTCCCTCTGGGGAGGGGCTGCTGTAAGAAATATATCTCTATTGAGGGGCCGTTGATTAAATGGACCGCAATTGCACCTTCCTCGGCGCTTGTGGAAAGCAGAGGGTGATGGGGAACCTGGCCCATTTCATCTCCACTACACACTCTGTCTGGGGGCCAGTGGCACTTTTCTGCAGGATGGACTGTTTTCCACCAGCAACCATCTTCACTGCTGTGTAGCAGAGCATTATCTAAGACTCTGAGGCAATGTTCAGCTGCTGTGGGCCACCTCCAACAGCTCCTCTTTTGCAGTGTGTGTAAAGTAGTCACAGAATCACAGAATCTTAGTGGTTGGAAGGGACCTTTGAGATCATCAAGTCCAACCACACTAAAAAACAAAACAAAACAAAAACAAACAAACAAACAAACCTCAAAAAAATCAACCCACAAACCCAGAAAACCCAGAAAAAACACACACAAAAAAAGCACCCACCAACTAAACCCCACACCCACACCCCACCACAAACCAATAATCTTGGGCACTAGAGCATGTCCTGAAGAGCCATGTCTACGCGTTTCTTAAATACCTCCAGGGATGGTGACACCATCACCTCCCTGGGCAGGCTGTTCCAGTGCCTGACCACTCTTTCAGTAAATTAATTCGTCCTTATATCTAATCTAAGCCTCCCTTGCTGCAGCTTCATACCATTTCCTCTGGTCCTGTCGTTATTC
>BJBW01007402.1:0-62480 GCA_004320125.1 Scolopax mira | reverse complement strand
CCCTGGAGACATTCAAGGTGAGGCTCGACGAGGCCCTGGGCAACCTGGTCTAGTTGGAGGTGTCCCTGTGACTGCAGGGGGGTCGGACTAGATGACCTTTGAAGGTCCCTTCCGGCCCAGACGATTCTATGATTCTATATGCAGATTCCTTTGTATTTTCTCCAGAAATTACCAACAGTAAGAAGGGGAAACCCTGGTGAAGCGAGCCTTTGTCCAAGGTTCACTGCAGTAATGAGGAGTATTTCCATTAGTAACTCTACGTGGAAGATCAGAATTGGGCTCAAGAAAGGCTACCAGCTCCAAAAGGGTAGGCAAGCCATGTACTGAGTCATAACAAGGCAGGGATGGTGTCCTTACTGGCAAGAGCACAGCCCAATAGTACCTGAGCAAGGAAAGCAGAGCAGGTCTGGTGACAGCAACCATGGTCAGCCACAGTCCAGGCCTCCAGGCAGATCTCTAGTACAGGGTACACACTGCCAAAGGTAAAGTGGGAAGTAAAGTTGGGGTCCCCATGGGCCAACAGCCAGAGTCTCATCTTGAAACCTGATTCTGAGCATAAGGAAGGGAGGAAGATGGGGAGCCTCTGCTAAAGCTTCTCATAGCCAGACACCTGCACCATGTCCAAACTGACTCTGAGCCCACACAGTCAAACCAGCAGAAGTGGTGGGATGAGCTCAGCACCATGACGGCAGGTCACTTCCACACTGGTATTATCCTATGCCACTGTCCCCCAGTCTACCTATTTTAAACTGCAAAATGTTGCCTGCCTGTTAGGGAAACCAGGAACAAAATATATTGCAGCTGTTTGTATTGTGTTTAGCTATTAGCTATATTTATATGGTAACTCCAGCATAAAACATTGAATAAATACAATTCCACACACACGCCAAATTTAATCATTGTTAGGATTTGCAATGATAGAATGCTGCAGCAGGCTAGATTTAGAATAAGCAATTAGATGTAGGGGTTTTTTTCTGCACAGGTTAGTTATTGGCCACTGCATCCTGCTCTAAATGAGTTAAAAACAACCACCTCTGGGCCTCTGAATACATTTGAAGCAACAATAAAAAGTATAGTAAAAGCCATGGCTACAATAGTAATTCATGCATCCAAGCTAGTGATAAGCTACAAAATCATCTGATTCTTTTCACACAAACATTTTTTTAATCTGGAATATTTTGCACTATAAAAAATTGGTTTTCTGCATTATGCAACTATTTCAATTTCTACCAAGTGTGTTGGTTTTCACATCTGTTTTTCTCTTCATTCATCTCTAACCTGTGCCTCCTGCTTACTTCTGCTTTGACTCGACCACTAATAGTGGTCTTTAAAGTCTTGATCTTGATACCTGAAACAGCATTCTCCTGCTGCACCGTTCCCTACTAGCACTTAATATACTTGACTGAAAAAGGATTAATTTGAGAATTTCACTGAATTCTTGAGAAAATTCTTGAGTACTGCAAAAGTGCTGACCCAGAATAGGAACAAAACTTTAACATTAACAGTATTTTAACAAGGATTATTTTATTATTGGACAACTATATTGGAGTGCAAATAGGCCTCAAATTTCTTAGTTTAAATACAACTCAGGAAGACAAAACAAAGTAATTTTCAACTGAAGCACTGTAATTGAGTGGTCTGAACAGTTTGTTGCTGGGTGGTGTCCACATTAGAGAAGCCATGCAGCTACTTTAAAGAGCTCTCAGCAGTCTTGGATTGAACAGTCTCACTTAAGTTGATTTTTATATGTCACAGATGAAAAAAAGTGTCAGAGTACCTGGGCCATTACACTTAACCTTTGCTGGAGCTTTTCTGTTGCTAAATGACTGAGATGACTCTTCAAAGCTGAACAACTGACAGTTTCCAACAGCAACAGATTCACAAGCATGAAAAAGGATAAACAATGTCCCAAGGGGACACAGTGATCCAGCAGAGCTTGTACTGCCTCTGCCACACACTTGGTATATATCCATAAGAAACTCATCACTCAGCTTTTACTGCCTCTAGACTGCATATTGCCTGCTTTAGGTGTACATGGATACAGGTCTGATTTCTGTTCAGTATATGGATACCACCAGAATAACAATGACATAGTTTTGGGGTCCTACAGCATAGGTTTGGGACCCTCTGTGTTACCCCCTCACCTTCTCCATGCCTCTGTCTTTTACAAAGATGGTAAGAAACCCCCCAAATTAGAATTAAACCAACTAATGGTTGTAGAGCACAATGAGCTTCTCAGCGAACAATATGCTCACATCAAGTGAGATCATCAGGATTTTTTGCTGATAATTACTTTTCCATTACAGCATTCCTTACCAATTGTATGAAACTATTGACACCAGTTGTAATGCATTCTCCCATTTCTCATTGTATCACTTCAAGCTTCTTTTAGGCTTCTTTGCACTTACTGACTTAATAGGCATTTTATTTTTTTGTGGCTTTTCATCACAGGTGGCTAATGTTCCATTTCTGGCTGGCACTCTGAGGTTGAGATGTGATCATTAAATTAATACCCAGTTTAACTATACTACTCTGCATTGAAATTGAAACAAAAATATACATAAATAGCTTCAGGCTTACCTCTTCAGTCCCTCTCATTATATGTTTATATTATAATTCTATTTCTATATAGTAATTGTTTTCATCCTAATATCTTTTCCTGCATACAGTAATAATATTTTACTTGTTTCTTTGTCACTGAAAATTATCCTCAAGATTGCAGAGCAGACAAAATAGTTTCATCCTGTCACTGGCTGTGACTAATCTCAGCGTTGTCTCCACTTTTGCTTTATGAATTTTGACTCATTACCAGAAACAGAGCTTAATAACAATATATGCTATAAGGTAGTTGACTAATGCATGCCTATTTTAAATAAAATGAAATTTTTATGAAAGGTAAGAGACTTCTCTGTGAAGCTGTTCAGAATCATATCTCAAAACACTGTGTCATTCATCACTGGGACAGAGCTAGAGCTTTATATAATAATGTTAATATATTCTTTCCCAAGTGGTTTACATCCCAGGAACTCAAACCATTTTATGAAAAATAATTAATTTCCCTTCCACATAGCTGCTGCCAGGTAGGCCAAACAATTATCCACAACATTAGTCTTTATCTGTTAGGAAGGGTGGTTTAGAAAAAGATTCGATACAAAAGTGGTATCATCATTACATAGTAGTGCACAGGTGAACATGCATAACGTATGGATTGACTTCAGTTCCTTCTCCTTGAAAGACCATGCCTACCCCTATAGAACTGGCTCTAAATCTCTTCCAGCACCACAGTATCTCCATACTCAGTTCTCTGTATCCTCCCCTTCAAATTTCTTACCATTTCAACTGCCCAGTTTGTTTTTTTCCTCTCAGTGTTCCCTTAATCCAGCTCTTGCCAATCCTTCTTCCAGTTTTGAGATCTCCATAAGAATTAATCGCCTTACAGTAATTTTACCAGCACATGTACTGCCATGAAGATAAACTATACCACTCTTTTTATCTCCATATTATTCTAGCTACACCTCTAAGTTTGTAGACAAAACTAATATCCTATGGTTTCTATTCATTTTCCTCCACTTTCAAACTTGTGGTGCATTGCTTACATTTTTGATTCCTTTGAAAACATTGCATAATTTTGCATTGCTTTCAAAAATATTTTCTCTGGTTCAAGCACATGTTGAGTGGGATGTGAAGGAGAATCTGTGACTGTTCTGCAAGGTCAGACTAATTCTTGTGTTGGTTCCAAGCACATACTGTGGGCATAAGATGTGTCCATGATTCCCCTCTTGAATTATTGAAATCACAGTATGATAGCTGATCTGATCCAAGGGGTAACACTGGGGCATTCACAGTGAGACTTGCACAGCGGAAATAAGATAGTTACTTCCCCCTCCAACCTCCCCATTTTCTGAGGTCTTGAGAACTAATTCTAAAATATGTATTTATATGTAACATATTTGTAGCTTATCTAATTACCAGAATTATACACTTTAATTCATGGCAGCATCAGAATAACTTCCTATCTCCTGCTCATTTTTTTTTTAAATAAATTTGTACCAAAGTCAATTATGCTGCAAACAGTTAAAATAACTCCACAACCCTGAAAAGCAACAAGAGGGAAAATTATAAATACAGAATTTTATTCTAGTTTCTTTTGACTGATGTCTGATAAACATCCAGTGAATATTGAATTCATCTCCCACAGGCAGCAGTTGAGTGTTCAAACACAGCCAGCCAGCCTTACTTTACCAACTGGTTTTGCAATTTGAGTTTTAAAAACAACTACTGAGAAATGGTTCTCTCATGAGAGATATTTCAAAATCTGTCACTTTTCCCTCAAAATTCTGTTATCTTGGAAAAAAGGTAGTGATCTTTAATATAAATTTTTTCACTATAAAGTGAAGCCCAAACTTGCAGACAATAGTTGCAGATAACTTTTAAAAAATTTAAAAAGATCTTTTTATATTTAAAGAAAATATATTTTATGTCCTATAAAATGACTTGTCTTTGCTTCAATTTTGGAAAACAGGTTTTTGTGAGCTAAGCTCATGCAGGGCCTGTGTTGAGATTTTGTAGTTTCATTCCCACTCCAAGTTGCTGTCAGAAATTCTTCTCAGCTGTTTGTGCTTAGTCTATCATGAGGGACTTTGGAATTTATCTCCTCTCAATTAATTGAACAGCTTTTTTTCTGATGCTTTTTCTCTCCTATTTTCTGCATAATCATGCTGAGTACATTTTGACCTCTCCATTTCCTTTTTTAAACCATTACAGCTAAACCAGGCCTGCTTTCAGAAATATGAATTTGAATTCCATTTGGGTACCAAAACATGCAGGCCCTCTATTTTTTAGTTTCTAAATTCCTCTTCAAAAGCATGGTGAACCCTTGGAATAAAGTTTTACAGAGGCCAACTTATTCTTTCCCAAATCCACCTTATATAAATTGGTTCCTTCTATCTTCAATGAACACAGTACATAGTCCTGTTTCTCTCTGGATTAGAAAAGGTAATACATCAATCATAGAGAAATAATCATAGAAAGACCCTGGCCTTACTAGTTGCCAAGTAATGGTGACAAAATGCTGTTTATTTCCTCAATGCCCTAGTGAGAAACACTCAGCCCCTTGAAAGATTAGGCTCTACGTCATTTCTAATCACATCCTTAGCTCCTCTCTGGTGGGTCTGGACTTTAGCTGTTAAGCTGATATGGTGGAATAGCATGAAGAGTTATAAGAATTAAAGATGGGAAGCCTTCATCAGTTTACATTGCCTCCACTTGCACCAAGACAGGACTCTTCAGAGTCGGTAGTAATTGCTGTGAGTTTTGTAGCAGTCTATGGCTGTTTCAAAGTTTGTAGTTATATCAATTAAGGAACAGTGGCTGTAGTTATGTGCTGGGTTGGGTTTTCTTAGAGGTATGATAGATTGTGACTAGCAAAATAAATATCACTTTGGCTTAGGGATTCTTTCAGTCCAAAATGATTACACTGAAAGTAATAAGTGAAGCAATAGAGAAACCAGTCAATGTAGCATTAAAATAGAATATTCTTTACTATTTGCATTAATTACCCCATAGTCAGATAGCTCTGTGATTAAATTCACATTCTTAAAAAAAACCCACTAAGTTTGACTAGCTTAATTCATTTTCTTTGCTTTCACACACAGATCAACTTGACATAATTTCAATGGCTGAAACAACAATGATGCCTGAGGAAATTGAGCTTGAGATGGCAAAGATTCAGAGACTTCGGGAAGTCTTAGTCAGAAGAGAATCAGAACTCAGATTTATGTAAGTATCAATACTACTGGGAAAACACATGCAAAATTAATCAAAATAGGAAAGAATACTATTTAGAAGACTTTTATCTGTTTGACATTCTAAAAGAAAGAAACATAAAGAGCATTCCAGTTAGGTGAATGCTTACAAAATGCCATTGGGAAATTATTTTTGTAGTTGCAAAGGAAATTACCTTTTTCATTCAGAATGATTTGCAGAAAACTTAAAAGGGATCTATTATTTACAAAAGGAAACTTTAGCAAAGTACGTGTCTACAGAGCATATTTTTATACCTGACTTCAATCCTTTAAGGGAAGGATATTTGTCTGCAGAAAATATCAACAGGTAAGGGATTTGGAGTTCCCACAGTCTAAGCTAATTCAGGCTTTATTCCTCACTTCATTAGTGGTCTTATGCAGTTCATGTCACAAGAGAGCACACTGTGTTCTGAACTAATAGCAGCCAAGATTTGACATTTGTTAAATGGAAGCCATAAATTATGAACACAAAACACATTTTGATGTATCAAATTAAATAGCAATACTCCAAGAGAGGCTTTCAAAACTGCCAAAAGGGTCAGGCGTAGGAGCCTCGCTGAAAGTTAATGAATATTAATCTAGTACTGATGATGAAGTCAATAGGATTTATGTTCCTAAATCACTGAATATGGAAGACTAGGAGTTCTTAATAAGGAGTATATTATTTTGAAGTCCCATCTGTCAGTGAGTACCCGAGATCAGAAACTAATGCCTTTGCTGGCACATTAAGAACCTCAATAGACCTAAAACCTGCTGAACCTAGACCCTTGGCATGAATGAAGCTGCAGCAATCTGAAAAAATTCGCTTGCTCTGTTCTCCCTTTAAATCCCCAGAATCACTGCTTAGACACCTTTGGAAATAAGGACTGGTGACAGTGGCACTGACCTATAATAATGCTGTAGTAGTACAAATAAAGGTTCTGTCACATCTGCTCCTGATAGTCAAATAACTACTTGGTTATTGGCTTCTACATAAATTTAATCTTGAAGAAGCCTTACCACTGAACCCAGCACTTCTCATGATGTTTTCTATATCAAGCAAAGCACTGAAATAAACTGACCCAGTGAATGAGAGCCATGGTGGACATCAGCTTGCCATCCTTTTGCACATTCTTCACTTGCTTGGTTTGTTTTTGTATCCAGTGTGTTCTTTTCATTTCCCCCATGCTCATACTCTTTACTCTGTATTGCCTATTGCCTTGAGTAAAGAACTGAACACAAAGGAGCTTGCTTATTGAAAAGGGAATATAACTGGCATTCCTACTGTGCAACAGTGTTCTTCCTACATTAGATATCATCTAAACACACTCTGCCTAGAGCTACCCAAGAGCACTCCCTAGCCGTTCACTGCCTGACCTGAGCATCAAAATCTCCACTAGGTTTGGCCTTAGGTATTAGCAAAGCAGGCAGGGGACAGAGGCAGTTGCTGCTAGGGGTGGCCCTACTTTTTTGTCTTTTCTAAGTCATGGAAAGCTAGGTTTGTTTCTGCTGTCACTGTCTTCAGTAAGAGGGACTGAGGTCTGTGCCACTACCACAGTTCCTCCCACTCGTTCAGTAGCAGTGGGCCAAGGTGACTTTTCCAGGGATATTCATGGAGCTTTCTAGCTTGACTGTTCCTCTTCTCTGTGGCAGAACATTGTGACACTGCTCATTAATGCTTGAGACAGTTACCTTAAGTTTGTTAACACCACCAAATGAAGTGGTGAGATAAAATGTGTCTCTGCACTAGGACTCTACTTTCAAACCGCAGCCACACTGATCCCATCTTTCTAAGCCCATTTATAACAGGAGTTTAGTGTGAAGAAGCAGGTTCTTCACACTAGCTCATCAAGTGTGAAACTCTTACTCACAAAGGCTTCCAGAATTAGAACATGCTTCCCTTAATAGCTTTTTGGAGTCCAAAAAATTGTCTATTTGACTTTATCTCATTTTAAAAAATGTTTTTACATTTTATTCCTGACAAGTGAGAAGCATGTTGCTAGTGATGCCCAAGTAATACAGTGGCACCTGTTCATTGCTGCCTTTCATTCTAGAGAGTTTACACTGACAGAGGGGCTCAGTGGCATTTGTCTTCAACAACAAATGTCTTTTAATGACCTCTTGCTGAGCACAACTCACAGTTACCTCAGTGGTCCAAGTTTTTTATCCGTTTAACTAAGCAAGTTACATATACTGAAATTGATAGACATATTGTTCAAGACTTCTATGTGGCCATGTTTAATTTTTTTTTCCAGTTGTTTCCAGAAGGAATGCATTACCAGTGTCCCAAGACTAGAAGTCTATATGTAGGTCATAAATTTTAGTAATTGTTTTCTTCTGGCAGGACTAGATTCCCCTGTGAATGACCTGTACAACCAACAGCACATAACTGAACTGCCTCAGGCAGGTTTAAGGGGGACCCAACTTTGAACATGAGGCTGCTAACTAGCAGTATTACACCTGTGCTGAGACCACTAAGTTCAAGACCAGCTTTAATGAGAACTGTGTCTCTTTCATTTTTGTATCTGCTTTAGCTTTATGTTCAATTGTAGCAAAAGGATAAAACATACATATAGTAATGGAAAAAATGCATGGTATGTTTGTATTCTCTTTTTTTTCCCCACATGCTGTTAGCAACATAGTAGAAATTCTCTTGAGTTAAAATGGGTTTTTTTTAGTTCTTATAAAAGCATGAACACAGTGAAATAATTCCGTATCATTTATACATCCAGCCACAGCTTACATTTCTGGCTATGTTTTTAAAACTAATAGTTCATTCTTCTCACTGTCTCCCTGTATGACTGTTTTTTTTATTCACATGTAGCCAGATCCTAAAGCTAGGACAAAGTACATTTTAGTTGTGCTTTTAAAAAAAAAAAAAAAAAGGAAAAAAGAAAATAAGCTAGAGGGCTTGTGCTCAGAGTGCTTCACCAGCCCTAATGGTGGCCATAGCTCCCTCCTGTTAAGTCATATAGCCTGTGAGCTTTACTTACATGCACCAGCAACTGCCATAACTCTTCACAGCACAGACACTGTATTTTAAGAATATTCACACTCAAGAATAAGAAAACAAAACACTGCAAGCTAGACCTGTTGCTGATCAAAATCAGAGCAAGCTGTTCCCCAATCAGAGCAATGCAGTTTAATCCATGGAAGGAACTTGCTCTATGCCTGTTAATTGAAATTAATGTTTCCCTTGAAGAAGATGCACAAAGAAGATCAAGATGGGCTAATAACAAAACTCACCATTACTGATGTTTGAAACAGCTCTGCAACAACCTGGTGTTGTCCTTAACACATTTTTCCCAAACAAATGCAGTAGCCATAAAATAAGGGCGTTTGGTAGAAAACTGCTCAAGGTTAACATATTGACCAGTACAAAAAAAAAACGCAACAAAAACCAAACTCAACTTAAAAAAACAACTAGAAAGGTCTGGATGCTCAGCAGATCTGGACTTGGTTTGCATTTTTCATAGTTCTGTCTGTGAAGCAGTAAAAACTTTTCCTGCTGATATGTGAGATCATTGATAATGTAATATGCCTTCAGGCAGCTCCTCAGCTGTGATCTGTATAGCACGTATCTCTCTCCAAGCAACATGAATTCTACATCAGACAGTCTTTAGCAAAACGTACAGACAACTTTCCTCGGGTTGAACGTTAAGGCACTTATTTTTACCATATTAATACTATGAGGTCCATATTCTCTCTCTCCACTGAACAAAGTAACACCAATGACTAAATAAGTCTGTAGAACAAAGAAATGGATAAAATGAAGTACCTTGCTCCTACGTCACTAAACAAATGTTACATTACAGTACTCACAGTTGGTAACACTTCAGTATCTAAATAAAATCTTTACTGAACATCATCATCACTAAAAGCTTTAGAAAAGTCACCCTGTAGGGGTGAAAGAAAGAGTGGGATGGTGAAGAAATAAAAGCCAGATACTTAATCATCATTATTATTTCAAAGCAAGTCCTAAAGTATTAGAAAATCAGGCAGTGGGATTAAACTCAAAAGGATTGAATGTATTAGACTTAAAAAGTGATCCAGAGTAGTGTTTAAAAAACATGTAAAGCTATATGTTTTATAGAACATATAGAAACATGTTCTATATGTGTTTTTTTTCTCATACATATCCAAGCAGGCTCTATGCCTCAACTGTTAGCCTACGACTATCTAACATACTGTTAGTTCAACAGAAGCATTGTTTTCAGCTTTCAGAATTAAAGTGAGGAAAAATTCAATTATTATTGGAAAAAATTTCAAATGCATTTCTGTGATTTGAGTTAAAACATCAAAGCTTGTTTTTTTAGTTTATGAATTTCCTCCTACCTCTTTGCAAGAGTCACACTGTGAATAAACAAGTTGCTTTGTGCTGTACTAGATATTAAAATTACTCACAATCTTTGCTCTGGGCCACCAACAGGAAGGTTAATATCCTCAGGAAGAAATTTTCCACCTTTAAAAAGAGATTCAGACATGCAGTCAGCAACAGTAACTCACATGATAATTAAATCAGTCAACAGGTAAGACACATTACCTGCCTACTGGCTTAAGATTCTGGTTAAAGAAGGGAAAAGGCAGCAAAAATTCCTTTAATAAGTGGCCCACTTTATTTTTAAAGTTTACGGGGAGTCCTTCACAGAACCCCTTCCGCTGCAGAGCCATGCAAGGCAGTGCTAACTGCTTGCCCTCACAGGTGAAATGGGTTCTGCAGCTGCATGAGACAAAATGGCTGCCATTCAGTGGCAGCTCAACCACACAATACAAAATGGCTGCCCTATCTGTGGGGCCACCCCATCGACCCTTCTGCTTACACCCACCTTTCTCTTGCAATAGATTTGAGGATTTTTTTTTCGTTATTCACAAACTGTGCACTCCCCTTATTGTCTATTGGGCTGCGTGGCATAGAAGACCATACGCTACTAGCTAAGGCTTTCAAAAAGGAAGTTTTTCTAGCAACCACCTCCAATGCCCCTGGCTCCAGTGAGAGGCAACAGAGCACTGTCAAATCCGTGCCAGGAGGCCTTCATGAAAATCAGGTGATATATCAATGCATGGCTGTTAAATGCAGGTGTCATTCACCCATCCTTCAATAAAAGCACTCACTGCTCAGATCACCCCAAGGACAGTACCCAGGAGGGCCATGTACCCTGGTCCAGATGTGAACACAGGGCAGTTTACAGGTGACAGCTCAGAACATTAAACTGTCTGGCAGACATCCACTGACAGCTTCCAGAAATTGCATCATTCCTACTGATAGACAAGTCAGGTATGTACTAATATGCATCACAATAATTTTAAAATTAAAGAAGGTGTTGCAATTTGCCCCTATCTTTATACCAGGCCCACAAATCAGGTATTGCCCACAGCCCCACAGAACAATACATACTGGTTTCTAGTGACAAATAATTTACTGTTGAATGAGAATAGCTATGTTTGCTCTTAGTCAAATACAGGTATTTCTGCAGTCTGCCTATCATTGTGTTAAAGAAAAACTTCCCTAAAGTACAGAAAAAGTGAACATTCAGTGAGAACAGTAGAAACAGGATTTACCCTGTGGTGAAAACCACAAATATCCATACCATTTTGATAGATGTGATTTTTCTCTCTTTTGTACTGCTTTGTAGTCCTTTCTATACTCTTTTATCTCTGCCATGCAGATAGAAGTGGCAATTCCTTCCTGGTGTACTAAACATAATGTGAGACCTCATTTCAGAAATTAAAACTAAAGCACCTAAAGACAAAACCACATTTAAACAATGTAACTTTGTGGAACTTTGAAGTGAGGCAAAACCATACAGTACAGAAAACTCAAATCAACATCTCTGTTTTTCAAATTTATGAGGCTTATTTATTGCAAAACACAGCTTGCTCAGTGAACCTCAATAAAATTGGATGTGTTATAGCATGTTCTTAACCTGCCCCCCGAAATTTTTTTATTTGGAAAGGGAAGCAGCTGAATTCTTTTTTCTATTTAATAGATTACATGCTATATACCAGAGTGATATAGTTCAGCTTGTAGCATGTACTTTAAATGAGTCCAGCTTTCTAATAATTATTGGTTTTCTTTTTATTGATACAAAGAAATAAAGAAACAAAATCAGCTGAAGCAATTAACAGGTCATGATGTTTCTCAGACCTCAGTGCAAATTGCAAGTCAGATATTAACCTTTGTAAGCCTGTTCTTTGCTTTGCTCCATGCTGTTACTTTCTTTAAAAAGAAAAGGAGGACTGCTGAAGACAGCTGTAATCTCCATGTCCAGGAATTCAGTACTATTTCCACCTGAATACCTGCTTGCTATGAAGAATTACCAGAAGTTTACATGGAACCGATTTTCAGATTATGAAATCAAGCCTTTCTCAATTAGGTAATGCCATAATTTTTGTTGTGCAATCACACTTTAGCTCAGGCAACCATAGTGACAGCAGAGCAGATGCAATGTGAATTGCTCTGTAATTGCGTTATCAAATCCTATTTCTATCTCAAGACCCTGCCTCACTTAGTGGCCAAGATGGACCTCCTCAGGATATGTGAAGGTTATGTAGCAATTGTGTCTCTTTGTAGCATCTCTCCTTCTATGCTGCTGATATTGTGAAATTTCATAAAATTATGCCAGGAGATGTTGTGACCATCTCCAGCCAGCCTGAGAAATGAAAATATAGCTTAAAGCCATCATATGCTATCTCCAGCTCTTCTGGGTTTATTTTCAGAAAAGCTGAGGACTTAGCACATGTTGATATGAAGGAGACAATATGTACAGAAAAACATCAGTTTATAGCTAGCCAGAATTCCCCCTCATTTGCTTCTCAGGCTTCTCTCAGCTCATTTCTTAAAATGTTCTCTATAAAAAGAGTTTTGGGTCAAACCATAAATTTTCAATCTGTCTTTGCTGTTAAGGGAAGCAAACATGCCATGTCAGAACATGCACACTCTCTCCTTTCTAATTCTCCTGTCCCCCTTCTTTATTTCCTGGTGAGCCAACAGACCCAAAAAGCCGAGGGGGCTGCTCAGGCAGAATCCTCTTTGTTGCACATTCAATGTGTTACTGCTGTGGGTACTTGTGTGTGGCTTCAGAAGCAGTTTAGGATTCATATCTCTGGGGGGCATGGAAATCTACCATGCTGAAAAACATGATTGTAAAAATGGATAATGCATGTGTTAGCTCAGTTTAGCTAACAGAGGAGACAGGCAGCAAAACCTCAGGCCTTTATATGATATAGGAGCAGATCAAAACTGAACCTTAAACTCATTTGTATTGCATAATTCATGCATTTTAAAATGCATTATCATATTCTGACCCAGGAAATATTAATAATATAGGTGAGATCACTCACACTTCCTGCCTGTGAATAGAAAAGGCATGGAGTTCACTGTCATCATGAAACATACTGCTTGGGCAATCTGTCAGTACCTGATACTGCTGGCTTTCCAGATGGAAAGGAAAACTTGAAGCCAGCTATATTGGATGACCTTCAACTAAAACTGTGGAAGTTGCTTCCACCTGTGATAGCTGTCCCAGGAGTGGTTATTTCGGCCATTGTACGTGATACAGAATGGGAAGTTTTTAATCTATAGGGAATTTAAGATATTAAATAGTAAGCCCTATTAGATTGCTTTAGGCAATTATTGAAAACAGTTTTACTTGCTTCGTTAAGCTTTTTTTAGCTGTAAAAATATTATAAATTCAATGTGGAGGTGAATCTGGCTTTTTCCGTGAAAATTCAATATTTTTTTCAGTGAAATTCAGTGAAAATACAACACACAGAGTATTTGCCTAATGTCTATGTGGTTATTACATTGCTAAACTAATACTGGGAAAAAGCCAGATTCACCTCCACATTGAATTAGCAGAATTAAAATTGGTCATTGTCTTTTTATACTTTCTCTGCACACTATTACATGACTCCCTCTTCTCCTGAGTACTCATAATATATACATCACTCAAATTCTTCATAGATCCATTCATGTTTTAGACCATTCTATGCTATTATGTTTGCTTACTTGTAACCCCAGGAACAATTACCTTTTACGTAGATAAGTTTGCTGGAACTCAACTTTGCCCTGGTAATAAACTCATACTAGCAGTCCCACAGCTTCATTAGCTGTCCAGAATACGTAATAAACCCCTGATTTGGTTGGTTTTGGGTTTATTCCTTGCTTCCAATCAGGCTTACTTTACTTGCCTTTTTAACCTTTATCCTTTTTCCACTTAGCAAATCTCTCTTGCTGCTGTGACACTGATCTACACATTGCTAGTAGTAGTAGAGGTGGGATGGTCAGTAATGGTCATTTTATAGGGTGTTGGACATAATGGAAGAATCTCAAAATTAGAGCAAATTCATCACAGAAAAAAAAATATAGTCCATATTCCTTCTAAGATGAATAATAGATTAACAGAGGTCAGATAGGATTCTTACCTTTATGGCTTTTGCAGTATAGTATGCACAGCGCATTGGTATTTTAAAGTACAAAAAGGTATGTCTGCTGATTGCCTGATTATGCAACCACTGCAAAGTGAAGCAACATCAAGCTTCACTCAAGTACTCAAGAACTACAAAAGTGAGAGGTTAATTCCTTTGGTGATGATAATTTTCAAAAAAACAATGTAGAAATCCCATGTTTTAATTTAGAATGAGTGCAGTAAATCTAGCAGACTCGCACAAAGTGGGAACATGAAACAAACAGTGTCTCATGACTGGCTAAATTCAGATAGTAGTACCTTACTACAAAGTTTGCTATATAGAGTATTTCCATTCTGAAGTGAGAAAAAGCAGCAATGATTGCCGTCTTTGCACGAACAAAGTTAATTTCAAATTTAAATTGGTTTTTCAACTAAATACTTTATCTTTGTTTTCAGTGACTCACTAATGTAGCATTGACTGTGACTTCTCAGTGGCTTAATGCCATGTGTGGCAACAGTGACACACATTGGGCATCACCCTGGGTAAGGGTGAGAGAGAGAGTGTAAGGAGATAAACAGTCTGTCAAAGGTGTGAATAGCGGTTTTAACCAGTTATATACTGCTAAGCAGGTTCTGACTTGTACTTTCTTGGCTAGTTTTGATTCTTTCTTTGCTGCTTTTTGTCTTTGGATTGTATATTATCTGTTTTCTCTCCTTCTCTTCTAAGGTTAAGCATGGAATTCTCTTAGACTGTTTACTTACATGTACAGCATCTAGTACTTTTCTCTGAGTTTGGCACCTAGATGTTACCCTAACACCAAAAAATAACACCACAAAACCAGATTATTTTTCATGAATAGAGTTGTTGTTGTCAGTGTTTTCTGATATGATCCGTCTTTTAATGGAAAGGAGTAATAAATCTTTTTTCTTTCACAGTTCTATAATCTTAATACAATATAATTTACTGTGAATTCCTTCTTTTTTCTTTTTTTATGATTGTATCTTGCTCTAGGAACATAGGATGCAATTTGGGATGCTGTAGAGGAGGCAGTTGTGTGATGATACCTATTTTTCAATAAATATATATGTCAGGTTGTCAGTTTCATAGATAAAGGGACCTGCCAGCGCACAGCTGAACAGGAGGTCTCCTCTGTTTCCTTGCCCTGCTCCCCCTCAGTCCAGATGGTGCACAGTAGAGGTGACTCATGCTGTCACCTCACTTGTGGATCTAATGGGAATGACAACACTTAGAGCATTCTTCTTCTGGTAACTGGACCACAGAAACATGTATTAGGGCTGAGTCACTGTGCCAGATTACTGCAGACTTTCCTGACCCACTTATTTTCCTACCATTTTGTGACATATTTAGTAAATATTTTGCTCATGCTGTTTATTCATTATGAGCTATCTATCTTTTTTTTTTTGGGGGGGGGCAAACAGAGAGTCTACTTTTAGGTTTCAATGATATAGCTTGAAATGCCAAGAGAGAAAAGAATAATGCAAGTTTATGCGATATCTCCAAGCATACAGATAGTTTCTTGCAATAAATCATTAAGAAACAGAAAAGCAGAATTGCAGACAGTGTGTCAGGAATACATGAAAGCACACTGAGAATTCAGCCCTAGTTCAATACTATTGCAATTACTCCAGGAATGAATTTGGGCTCTTGATAAGATAAATGGTTTATGATCCTTGTAACTCATGTGTTTAAGATTTCTGGGCAGACATTTAAAGCTCAGCTGTGGGGAAAAAACTGACATATCGTAACTGCTGTTTGCTTTACTAATGTTTTTTCTATAACATCATTTCACAGAGACTGGAGAGAACGTACTGTCTATTCCAGAGAACAGAGAGTTCAGTAAAGGCTGTTTATATATTGCAGATTTTATGCAAATATCTTGAGCAGCTTTGTAGTTAGCTTAAACAGGCCTGGAGGGTGTCATCTCAGTATCCTATGCTGTGCTGTTTTTACAGGGAAAAAGCCATTGCATTCTGCACAAACCAACAACTGGACTGTGCTGCTCTCCTTTGAGAAAAGCACCGGGTATGCAGGGAACGTAAGAGTGCTCTCAAATAAGCTGGACAATAGTCTGCATAACTTCTCATCTTACACTCTTGATAGATCTGACTTAGGACATCATAGAAGAGAAAGTACTGCAGAATTAGGCTCAGTGCATTTCTCCAGCTTCTTTGTAGAAAGTTAAGGGGCCCAAAGGAGTTTTGTTTTCTCTACTCTGCAGATTCCTACTTTCTCTAAGATTCCCACAGGCTTTTCTTATTTCCTATATGGATCTGACAGTAATATAAATATGTTCTCAGTCAAACCCTGCTGACCATTCAGCTTTCAAATGAGAAATCCACTTAGATTTAATTTTTTTTTCAGAAGCAGCATTAACTTCTTCTAGGCCTCCTGTAACCACTCACATCTAGGAACCAGAGCATAAGTGGGAAAAGAGAGGAAGGTCCATACTACCAATACAGACTGAAGGGCCTTCTAAGAGCTTTCTTTCCCATGAATTCCTCTTCTCTTCTTTTCTAAGAACAGCAATTGTATCCCTACATTCAGGCCAGAGACCTCCAGAGAGGTCATCTGGCTTACAACTTTTGGAATTCAGATTGTCACAGAGCTATTACAATCCTTAAGTGCTTGGCCAAATATTTACTTCTCTCCTGTGAGTTTACAAGGCAGAAACAAAGTTTAGGTCCAGGAAAAAGAGATGTCAAGAATATACACAGAGAATGCTAGCTATATGCTCTGCAGTCAGATTAAACAAGAGCCAAAATAATGGGAGGAATTGCCACTACACTTGCAATAGGAAGCCAGTGCCTTTGAATTGAGCACAGGGGCTGTAGGGATTACTGAACATTGATGATCTTGCTCTCTTGGAACATATTGCTGCCTGTGATATTTTAAATTCCTGAAAATCCTGAAAGAAAAGTATTGACATTAGTTTTTGGGAGTTTCTTAGGGAGGGCATGGAGCCAAACAGATGCAGTGAAGTATTTTTATCAGGATCTTTCAGATCTTCCTAGAACGAAGCCAGATCTACTGATACAGAAAAAAATTAGTATCCTCTCTTTGTATGTCATAGAGAATTCTTTTATAGAAATTCACTGTTCTCTGCACTAGATGAGGGTAGATATCATTAGAATAAAGCAATTCAATGTTGAACATTTCTCACCAAGAAACTGTTGTCTTTGTTAACCACGGTCACTTTCCTTAAATATATTAATACTGATTATATTAATGTGACACACAAACTGGATGAACATGAAATGGATAAGGACCTGTGAGGCTTGCTCACATCCCAGCACATTTTGAATATTGATTCTCCCAAGGAGATAGTGTTTAAGATTGTTAATTCATAAAAGTAACTTTAGTACCATTTAGCATGATAGATCTCAAGAGTAAAGCAGGCTTTGCATGTGATCAGCACGAATAATGTAGGGAGCCCAAGTAAGAATAACCATCAATATAAACATCTCTGCCTCCAAGTATCCTAAACACATACAGCAGTGAACAATGGATTAGCCCTGAAGCTAGCATGCTAATCTTCACAATAAAAGTAAGTCTTACAAGACAGATGTATGGTGGGAGAGCAGATCCCCAGTGGAGGTGACAGTGGCACTGAAACAAGGAAGAGAGGTCAACAATAAAGATTATTATCAGAGGCATTTCACTGTCATATTTTGGCAAGAGGGAAGTAAAAAGGCAGCAGGAATAGCTGTCAGGACACAATGAAAGTAGCAGGACATGCAAGATGAAGTTAACCAAAGCAGCAAATAATAAAAAGGATCAACATGCTTTAATATCATGAGAAAAGCAGCTGAAGGACAGTTTGCAGCAGAGACCTGTGTTCCATGCAGAGACAGCAGGGAAAATAAAAGCTCTTGGGTTGTGATTAAAGTCTTATTTGTGCCAGAAACACCTACTTTTTTCCAATCCTCATTTAATTCACTAATTTGACTGCATTATCCTTTGTGCTCTCGCTATCACATACACATGCACTCTAAGCTCTTGAGTTTCCTCTCTTGAAATACCACTGTGACAGCCCATGTTCTGATAGCACTTCAGCTACCTTCAGGTGCTTAGACAACAAGCAACTTACCCTTCAAGCAGAAGATTATGAAACAAGGACAGAGATCTGTGGACAAGGATAGTGTTGGTGACATCTGAGTTGAAGAATGTACAGTTACTCACAAAGGCTGTTTTTTGTATTCCTCAGGGTGTGATTTCAAAATGGAAGCCCCTGATGCAGCCCTCAGAACCAACACCTGAGCCTTGGCTGCCAATATCACCAAGACACTAAAATAAAACATTTGTCAGGAAACTAATGCTGAAGTTTGCTAGCTTCCAGGGGAATAATTCAGTATAGCAGCTCTCGGGATAGGTAGCAGTTTCAATAAGAACTGAAGGTGCAGTTTCTGCTAATGTTACAGATTTTTTAACACCGTCTTCTGCCTCTTAACAGTAATGGATTTCCTGTACATATCAAGGATTTGAAGCACTCATGTCAACCATGGAAAATTCCCAGCTAAGGCACAGGACCTCAAAATAGCTAGATGCCAAATTACAAGAGTTTCTAGATCTTTGTTATCAGGATTAAGTTATTAATAAGGCCACAAAGAAAGTTCATAGTGGAACATAAACCTTTGCTTAGCTGTGCCAAGTAATGCACATACCAGATAATGGCTTCTGCTTCCCCTTCCCAGGCTCCCTGTTATTCTCACCCTTGATCTTTTCCCATGTGAAAACTGTTGCTGCAGTATGCATAGAATCATTGAATTGTTAAGAGTTGAAATATCATTGAGTTCCAACCCCACTGCCATGAGCAGGGACACCTCCCATTAGACCAGGTTGCTCAAAGCGCCATTCAACCTGGCCTTGAACACCTCCAGGGATGGGGCATCTACAACTTCTCTGGGAAACCTGTTCCAGTGTCTCACTACCCCCAGAGTAAAGAATTTCTTCCTGATATCTAATCTAAATCTCCCCTCTTTCAATTTATAACCATTACCCCTTGTCCTATCACTACACTCCCTGATAAAGAGCCCCTCCCCATCTCTCCTGTAGGGCCTCTTCAGGCACTGGAAGGATATTATAAGGTCTCTCAGGAGCCTTCTCTTCTCCAGGCTATCTTGTCTTTTTCATTACTTTTAAATATACAGGTGTCTATTCCATAATGTTATGGAACATTCAATAAAGCAAAAGGCATTTGAAATAACCTGTAATGACAGATATGACCTACACACAAATTAGATTGCAGTGAGACAAGTAATCAAGGGCTTAACAGGCATTTATTATGAAATACCTTCTGCTGTTAGTATTGGTAAATGAACAGTAACCCAAGGTTAAACACTGTCATTTCAAGCTGATGTACAGGTCCCAGGCAAGGGACGGTGTCCCTTCAAGATGAGATGTATTCAAGATGTGATATAGCTGATCCCATCAGCACAGGATGGAGCTTGCATCTCTCTGACCATGTTTTTTTTGTTTCTACAGGATGGATGATATCCAGCTGTGCAAAGACATTATGAACCTTAAGAAGGAGCTGCAGAGTTTGGTAGCAATCCCAGGTAATGGCTTTCTCCAGCCCAATGTTGGAACAATGCTTGGGTGATGCACAGGGTGCTTGGGTGTCAGGAACAATCAGAAATTTCCCCCCAAGGTTGAGTTTCATATATCTTCCCTCTAGTCCTTATTTGTTCTTCCCGTCTTTATTCTCCTGGTTTCTCAATTTCTTGTCATGCTGTATTTTACTGCTCCCTTGGCAGCAACCCTGCAAATATCATTCAAACAAGGTGCACATTCCTTAGTTCTTGCATTCCCTTGGCAATCTCAAGGGAAGCAAGGGGCACAGAGATTGTCAGGTAGAAAAGACAGAGTGCTGAGACATCCAAGATAAAAGGGAGAAAGGAGAGGGATTTATAACCATCACTGAACTTGATTGGTTTATTCCTAGATACAACAATTCATAATCACACCTGTAGTTAAATCTACCTTATAAAGTAAAATGGGTTTCTACAAAAAGCAAGGGGCAAACATTTGCTTTGTATTTTACCTTAATTCTTTGCAAATTCACTGCTTTGAGGAGGAACACTTGTGGGCAGTTTTGCAGTCCTTAACTCTAAACTCCACCCGAAATTCCTCAGTGAGGAATTTTACTTCACTAGAGCTTTGCTATTTTAGATATCCAGAACAGCCCTAATCTGTTCAAGAACAAAAAGTACAGACAGATCCTACAAAAAAACTCGCATATTGCAGTGTGCCATTTACACTAGATACTAATGCATAGCCTCTAGAACCCTTCAGAAATAATTTGCTGCTGCCTACTACAGACAGATTTTGACTCTCTTTTGGTTGTCCTCATATCTTCCCTTATGTTTCATTGTGCAGCTTTAAAGAACAACTTTCTCCCCAGAAAGGAGAAGGTCACTCAGGAAATAGGAATCAGGGCTCTACTCTGAGGCCACACGTTTGTTCTTAGTTGTATAAAAACTTTTCCACTTTTCTTTGCACCCAAAAGTAGATTAATAATCTTACTTTTTCTTTCTTTATACGTAGTAGGTTACACTTTTAAATTTCTAATAGCACTGTTGGTTGAAATGGTTTAAATAGCAGATTGGTTTAAATGGTATTGGAAAGGATTATGAATCTTACAAAGTATCTATGAATGATTCTTCTTCTAGTCTGCAGCTTTCCTACCCATACTTTTAATTTAGGGTTGACTGGTTTTCTTTTTTTTTTTTTGGGGGGTGTGTTTATTTTTTTAACCTTTTAGAAACTATTTTCCAGCCACACAGTCTTAATCAGAAATCTACAGACAGCAGTTTCTCCTTAGCACTTGCAAATACCTGCAAACTTAAGAGTTAAGTGTGCACAGTTCCAGCAGCACCACCTTTTGGCAGACTCACAAGAATATTCATGTTTTAACGAAGACAAAGGAGCTGCTGGCTTTCACACATAACTAAGTGCTGACACAGCATGTCCCTAATCTAGAACACAATTTCCAGAAATGGGTTCATTCATATTATCTTTATAGCAATTTTGCTGCTGGAATACAGATTTTGCTGCTAGAATACAGAATATAAGATTTTTATATAGAGACCCCCTGGTCTTTGGATTCAGCAGACATGAGATGAGTCTTTTAGTGCACAGGGTATACAGTACTCTGTTATGATTCAGGATGCCTATATGTGGCAGTTTCCTGAAGGATATCATAGGAGAGATATCTCAATCTCTCATGGGAAAGAAGATCTCAATCTGGGAAGGAGATAGATTGGGAGGAAGTAGAAAGTATCTTCTACCTTCAGTAGTGAGAGGAGATCCCTTGCTCCTTAGACACAACAGGCAAAACAAGAAAAAGCAGTGATTTCTAAGCATTTTTATTTTTTCTCTGTTGCAAATTCAGCATTAAACATGGGAATTCTCTGTAGGTAACAACGTAGAGGTCTTGAAATCTTCATAGCACTCAATAACCACCTTCCTTTATTGTAATTTCTAAAGATATAACACACAGAAAATACATCCCAGACAAAGCAGCCTTATGTTAAATTACAAATTATTTCTTCTGTTATTGGGAGACCATAATTTAAAATTCTCCAAGGACTATGATCATCTGAAATTAAGACTTACAGAATTTCATTGTCTTGAAAATGTATTCAAGGTGTTTTTATGTAAGGAATGGATTTATTGCAGAAGTTTCCATCAGTAAGCATCCTCAATCCCATTATCCAAAGTTAAGCTGTATTAAACAATTTTCAAATGTCTGATTTATTTAGCTGTTTAAAATATCTTATAAATTTCAACCAGCAGACATAACATAGCTCAGAATCATCAGACTGCAGGCAGCTTGCCCTTCTTTCCACAACTCTTATTGTACTTGATTTTAAGGTTCTCTAAACACTGTTCTACTGCTCAAATCCAAAATTCTTATGTAATGCAGTGTCTTTTCAGATGATCAAAATTTTCAGCTTCTTGAAGAAATAGGTGGGCTGGGATTTGCCTCTGGCTTTCTCATCTCTGCTGCACTTGCTAGGTTTGAATATTTGTCTTAACTACATTTGCTTTATAACCTGAAACTACAGCTAACATTCATGAGTTTTAACGTGTAACAGGCACATCTGTCATGTCACAAAAATAGTTGTTTATAAACAATTTAGACATAATAGACTGACCAATTACCACGGTTATACAGTAATTACTCAGATTTTTTTGAGGCACAGGGAAAATAAACACTTCCATAATTTTTTCACATTTCACAATTTGTGTGGATTTGCAGCTTGCCTGCCTTACCAGTGTAGAAAAAAACCTGTTGTAGTCAACAGCCAAAGCTGTCACGAAGTAGAGAGAAACATTGCTTTTGGTATGGTCTCTTTTCCCCTGAGGTCAAAGGGAATTTGTACTGTAGCCTAATAAAGCCTAGACTGTGTTCCTACCAAAGCTCTTAAAAAAATTCAAAGCAGTGTCTTGTAGAGCAATTTAATATTAAAAATAGGCTTGGCAAGCCCCACAGAGTTTCCAGACCATTAAGCTGATCAGACAACAGCAGCAAGTAGAAAAGAAAAGAGGCAGTGGCCAGAACTTGCTGGGGTTTTGGTGACTCACGTCTAAAAAAAAAATCATTAGCTTCAAATCAGCAATTCATTCTTAGACATCTGTGCAATGTCCAGCTCCCCCCCTCCACCCTGACCCACTCTCTAGAATACGAAGTAATAGTCTTTTCTCTGTTTTTGACCAGAAAAAGAAAAAACAAAGATGGAGAAACAAAGAGAGGATGAATTGATTCAGAAGATCCATAGACTGGTACAAAAAAGAGATTTTCTTGTAGATGATGCAGAGGTGGAGAGACTACGGTAAGAACTAAGAGCAACTGAACTTATTTGTGAGATTTTACAAGTCTAATATTACATTGGAGAGAGTGACAAAAATTTACATTCACATTATTATGAAATAATTAGTCCTTTAAAACAACTTACCAAGGTAAAAGTCTCATCCTGGTTCCATAGGAGAAACATTAAAACTAGATTACTACACTTCCATGGGTCTTTATCCCATCAATGATTCAGTCATCTTATGACTACAGCAGGGTTTGGTCTCTTACTTTCCTACCATAAAGTATCTGGGCATTTACCATTAGAAAGAGAAGGATATTTGTTACTACCAGAAGATCATCTTGGCATAAGAAATAGACACGAAATAGGGCTATATTTGTCGACATCTAAAAATCTCCCTTTTTTATTAAAAAAATAATGTGGTTGGGTTTTATTTTTACTATTCTCGCCCTGACATAGCAAAAAAACCAAACCAAACCAAAAACCTCCAGAGAATGCAATCACTAACAGAGGTCTACTTAACCTAAAGCATAAGCAAGTTCAGAATGGTTTCATCTCAGTATCTTAGCCCAAAGTTGCTGAAAAACCTGTGATCTTCCTCAAAAGTTCATTTCAAACTGCTGCATTGAAATCCCAACACTTTACAAGTAGTCAGAGTTTTGCTATTACGCCCTCTTTCAACAGTAGAGATTTAAGGCTTATCAATTCATTTATCCTAAATGACAATATCTCTTCAAACACAAATTTTAAGTGAGCAAAGGACAGGAAAAAAGAAAGCCTGCCAGTGTCCTGCAGCTGATCAGAGAGAGCTGGCCAAAGTCAGCACCTAACAAGACGCCTGAGCTGGTAACATAGTCCAGAGGTCTCCACTGCTCCTTCCACATGAAATCACAAAAGCCTCAGCAACAGCCAGACAATACAGAAACCTAATTGTAGGCCACTGAAAATGCACTGCTACATGCTATGCAGATGTGAATATCTTAGTGTCACCTGAGGCTTTTCTTTAAAACTCTGGACAATGAAATCTGCTTTTCTTCTAAACTAAGGTATCTAATCAGTGCACTGATTGTCAATATTTAAGCAACAAAATAGAAAAGAAACTAACATGAAAATATCATTAATAGATATAATCAAGACTATAGCAACAATCTTTTTATTTTGTGCCTAAAGCTGTGATCTTCGAGCAAAGAGAAATATACTTGGCTTTGGTAACACTAACAGCAGGAGACCATGAGATCCAGTCTTTTGTCTTGGTAGACGTTTAAAAACCAGCAGCACGATCACATAATGTCTGCTTTACTTTGTAGAGGAAGCATCATGAAGCACTTCAGGCCATAAACTTAAAATAGGTAATACATTATGTTTTAAATCCAGCGACTAGAGAATATAATTAATCCAATACTGAGACAAGCAAAGAACCTATGGGAAAATGGTCTCTGAATTCTACAAGTTTGTTGCTGCTTTCATTTAGACAAATATTTTGCTCTTTAATTAGTGTTTTTTAAAAAGTAGTGATTTTTTTACTACTGCTTTGATCCTAATTACTCCAGTTTTTACTGTCCCATTTACAGAAAAGATTATTTCTGTAACAGATTTTTTTCCCCCCACCAGAGAGAAAGAAGAAGACAAAGAGATGGCTGAATTTCTTCGCACCAAGTTAAAACCTTTAGACAAGGCAACACAGTCTCCTACCAGTAAGTTCCTAAACATAAAGGAAAAAAACAACAAAAAGAAAAATTCCAAAGTTAACTAGATAAAAGAGCATTTTCAAAAGCCATGCTGGGCCAGCCTCTCAGCCTCTGCCAAAAGCTATGTTAACATAGATAGATCACCCTGAAACAATGTAAAGTGTCAGCAGTTGCTGCCTACTTAGAATGCAGATGCCCAGTTACCCCTTAAAGCTGAATCCAAGTCATCTATGACCACTTTAAGTTTGTTTTGTATGCTTTAAATATCCAAAATACATCTGAATATAAATTGCTACAACTTGCTTTAGTAAGCAACTAGATCTGTCTTACCAATTGTTTTCCCATCTTGTTCTGGAAAAATAGCTGGGAAAAAATCCCTCTTAAGATATCTGAAGCACAGTTTGCCCATTTCACCACAGGCAAGATAGAAACTAGAGAAAGGACTGCAAACTTCCACAGCTGCACCCAATTTTCTTTCATCTTACCAGCATAGATTTTTCAATCACCTCAACCCAAATCACTTATCAACAGAACTGCAAATAGTAACTTCTCAGAAACTAAGCAGATTACATGATCCCTTGGAAGCTTTAGCTGCAACTTTCAAACAAAACAGCCAGAGCATGACCTTTAAAAGTTAACAGGTTGATTTTGGCTTCTCTCAAACCGAGTTCTTTGGCAGGAAGATAATCAAGGGAGAGTGGTGTCCTTAGAAAGTTAACTTGGTCCACATCAGCTGAAGAGGTTTATATCCAAACACACTGCCATTTTGCACGGATCAAGATCTCTCTATAGAGTTTCCAGAAGGATGTGGAATGGCAATAAAGTTCAAGTATGAAGTTGATAGAGACATTTTAAGATACACTGCTAATTGTTTACATCCTTTTACTCACAGAAAGCGTGACTTATCTCCCTTGTTAAGTTTACTTCATGTCATTGCATTTAAATGCAATGTTAGAGAGAAAAAGATTCTTCTCACCCAGAAAAATTAAAACCTACTTTTATCTTGTTCTCCTAATTATGACATCCTAGTTGATGAGAGGCTTTTTATTCTCCAACGCCTTAGTTGGGGTTTAAAACACAGCACATTAACTTTCTAAGGAAGGTTGTGTTATCTGACCCTATGGCTGTGAACAGAGGCAGCTGGATTAACAAGATGCAAGCAGTTTACCTTCCATTGAGATGTCTGGATTCTCTATCTCCTCTACCTCCTCTTAACTTCCTCCCCTGAAGAGATAAGACATACCAGATTGGTATGTCTTATATATAACTACCAAAGTGTTAGATGTTTTGTTCTAACAAGAGTTTAAAAGTTTGGGACGGGGGGGGGGGGGGGGGGGGGGGGGGGGGGAGATGTGTGGCAGGAAAGGCTTACATTATTTAAGCTACAAGTATGAAGAAGTCTTTTCACCAGCTCTTGATTTTTATGGTGTCCTGTTTTGAACATTGCAGGCAGCCCAGCAGAAAAGAAGGCAGAACCTCCTCCAAGCAAGCCCACCATTGCCAAAGCAGGATTAGCCATTATTAAAGATTGTTGTGGGGCCACACAATGCAACATTATGTAGCTCTGGGCTCTTTACCATATTTGTCTTTTCAAATATTTTAATTTAATGAAACTGTGGGGTGAGGGGAACTAACAGCATCCTGCTAATGGAGTCAAAAGCAACTGGTACAACAGTAATACATGGAATGTACAATGGCAGGTTCTTCACTGTTGCATGGATCACTCAACACGCATGCCTAAAACCAAAAGAAATCTATATAGTGGCTGTCCAGTGACCAGAAAAGATCTGTAGTAGAGTCAACAAAAACACCACAGTGATAAAAGTGAATGAAAAGAGGGTATATTTCATCCAGTAAGATGTAAACCAACAATTTTAATATGCCATCACTTTGTAAGTGTTGTACACTTTCCCCCTCCTGACAAACAGCACTCAAAAATTGCTAAAGTATTCCATTTTGGCTACTTTTCCAAACAAAAGCTACAAGTAGCAATGCTGTAGATAATGCAACTGATAGATGAAGCAACTTTAGGATTACTGATGTTGCATACAAAATATTTAGCAAACAAGTGTGATGTTCAATTACTTTGCTGTGGAGTTTCACTTCCAATTCTTCCTAAAGAATGAGGATTAATAACAAGGATGCTGCAAATAAATATAGGGGGTTTTTTATATCCCATATGATTTCTTAATTGCTCAAGTCAAATGGATATTGCTTGCACCAGGGAAAGTAAGTCTCTGGTAAAGCTTTAGCAAGCACAACTACAGTGATCTGCAAATAGATTATGCAGTCCAAAGCTGTGTCACTTCTCTTTAGATCTCCACATCACATGGAGTCAGAGAAATATGCACCTAGACAATCTTCTCCACTACTAGAAGTTACATGCACTATGAGATTACTTATCACTGGAGGTTACTAGGAGGAGAGCGGAAGACAAAATTTAATATTTAAACAATGCTTAAAACAATTATTAATTGCATATTTCATGACCATAAGAAATATAAACTCTCAAGCATAGGAAGACACAAGCAACCCAAGACAAATTGACTACAAGACAAATAGAAGTAATTGTGGTACGAAGACCACATTCTACACAAAATGGATTTAAAATTCAGGGAAATACAGAAAGACTTATCTGTGTTTCACCATTAAATGTGTTTCTGGTCTCTATGCAGATTAAGCCTTGTGGAATCTAATATCTTTATATTAGCTGTCAGTAGCTGGTTTGTCTGTGTGATGGTATTCCATATAAATGTACTGTGATAGGTGTGAATAGTAAAATAAATGTACACAGATCTAATGTGAAAACCTCAGGCTTAGAAGTAACAAACAGATAGCAAAGAGCTCCTAAAATTAAGTTTTTTCAAGAGGAACTTCCATTTTGTGAAGACATAAGAGCTAAGCATGCTCTTATGTACAAAGGAACCACAGTTACAGGAAAAGAAGAAGAAAAACCCAACAGTAGTTACCTAAAAGGATGAACAGTAATATTTTTTATAGAGAGAAAGTATCTTATTAAGGTTCAAGGAGATAGACATCATCTAAAGTAACTCAGATTATTCTTGTACAAATAGAACCTAATCCCTAGCATTAGACTGATTCAATGAAGAACATTTGCACTTCCGTAACCATTTGTTTCAGTATTGCACACTTACTTGACACAAAGAACCTACAGTTTATGGATCAAGGAGGGAAAAAACACAAAAAGGTTTCCACTAAGACTTGAAGCACTTTAATTACTTTGACCAAAGACATGGGAAAGAGGACAAAACTTATGAATAGTCATATACAGTTATTGCATCCTTGTTAATATATACAACATCACATTAAGCTCTGTGGCTGTTAATATCTACTGTATCTGTAGGAATTGGGCTCTGTATAGCACCTGTGTACATTTAATAGAGTTATGGGGAAAACTGCTTTTAAGGGAGAACATACACCAGAGGGCAAGAAATACCCACTAGCTTCTGTAAAATTCAAGAGGCTCTCAAATTTTCTGATACCAATTAAGACATTAGAAATTATCAGTATTTTAAGATAGGAGGCAGATGTTAGGTGCCATGAAAGGCAAACAGAAGAAAAGAATCTCTAGTGAAGCACCAAACTTAAAGCCTTAGGAGGATCAACCTTTAC
Organism: Scolopax mira; assembly: GCA_004320125.1. Taxonomy (NCBI): domain Eukaryota; kingdom Metazoa; phylum Chordata; class Aves; order Charadriiformes; family Scolopacidae; genus Scolopax; species Scolopax mira. Next base: position 34,133 of record BJBW01007402.1, on the reverse strand, counting down.
AACCAAGTGCTGTGAATGCTGGTAAGTAAAAGGTTCTGCTTTGCACACAGGTTTTGTAGGGCAAGAAGTGACTTATGCGCATTAGCGTTTAAACTAGGCGGCACTGATGATCAGGGGGATCCCCACCTGCTGCACAGAATCTTTAGTCCCTTGGGAAGAACAGTAAAATCGGTTTGCATGAATCATTTCATGTTTGCATGAAAAAAATTTCATTAACAGGAAATAGTGCTAGACATTTCTGGGATGTGACACTCACAACTAGGCTACAGAGCCCACTCCTTTAATTAACACGGAGAAAGACACAGTAAGTATGAATGCGTAATACTGACACACGGTTAGCACTGGTAGCCAGTGCCCCAAGGGACTTGGCTTTAGTGAGGGGCTTTAACTTCCATGATCTTACCAACAAAGCACATTATGCAATCCCTGTATGTAAGAATCTTTAGGTGGCTACTTCAAAGTAATTATTTCAGAGATGAATTTTGGATATCTGTTACTGTCAGCAAAGGAGGGTAAGCACCCAAAATCTCTTTTGGAAATCATGGCTGTTTGTCACTTCAAAAAGAAGGCAAGGCATTAGAAAATGAAGAATATAAGGTGGATTTGACACACTATTTCCTCTATAAACTGGTAACCATGGCTATATTCAGGAAAGGATCTTGGTCTACTGAGAAAAACAAAAGTGCTGAAGTGCTATTTATACTAATCACCCTTTCTACCAGCAAGTGGTTCTCTTGTACCTTTCCCCTAGGTCAAATGAATCTCCTCAAAGTTAAAGGTCTTTCTGAATAAACTAAGCTGCTGTGTTCTACTCAGCATACGTTTCTTCCTGTTACTGAAGGAAATCAAGGCTTGTGGAGTAGAGTTGGATGTGCTTAGTGCACTGCTATACTTACCCAAAAGAGTAGGATTATTCATCTGCAAGAAACGAATAGTTTGATAAGTTAGTGATGCTACTAAAACAAAGGATTTTATCTCACTGAAAAAAGAGAGTTTCTCCAATGATATTCCACAAACAAAACACACCAAAAAAACCAAACCAATCTCCAAGATGACTTTGAAACCTCACTACAGCCCAGAGCACTGTATAGATTAGAAGACAGTTCCCAGCCCTACATTGAGAAGATAAAGGTCCCAACATATTTGAGTATCAAAACCATTGCCAAGCCAGAAGGGCTTCACAGCAAATAAAACAAAACAAAAATCCCTAAAGAAAAAAAAACCCCAGCACTGTCTGGTCTGCTCACCAGAGTGATTTTACAGACGCTACCTGGTGTGTAGGGCTCTGGAGATCTCAGGGACCAGAGACAGGGAATGAGATGGAACCAAGTGTATCTAGGGGTGGATCTCATCCTGCTGCTTTGCTGTCATTGCCCCAATCTTCCTCCCGTGGGAATTGCATGCAATGAAACCAAGAGTTTTGATGCTGTGAGCAATCTAAGGAATATTTAACAGCAATGGTATCATATCATCAGAAGAGAGTTCGAGGACAATTTTCCTCCCCCATATCCCAGAATAAAATAATTCAGCCCAACAGAAATCTTTAAACGTAACCCTGCACCCAACTGAGGAACTTGTTACTCTGGTAACAAGTCACCAATGTCTTGTTAACCAAGACAAGGTCAACCAAAGTGAACAACTACTTTCATAAGCAGACACTGCCCCCCCATCTTCCAGAAAGAATAGATTAGTACTTCACCTGAAAAATAATAAGTTGCATTTGACTGCAAGCTGAAATGCGGGGCTGCAGAAGGTAACTAGAACATGCTTTCAGCTTTGTGGCTGGTGACCATAAATTCATGTATGATTCAGGCTTTGCTTCCTACACAGATGTAAAAGATGCTTTTTTTGCCAGTAACCAAGAGACGGTTAAAGAGAAGAGTTTTCCTAATATTCTGCTCAGCTTGATCTCAAGCCACACATCTTGGTACTAAAACATTTCCAGCAGACTGATACCAATTTCCCTAAATGATGAGTTTGAATGTGTAGAATACATCTTGTGTAGAATACAAGATGTAGAATACATATTCAACCCGTATCCTTGCCCATACTCCTCTGCCTCTGAAGCAGTAAAAATCTTTACTAGCATTTCAAAGGCAGCTCTTGAAACTTAAAGAGTTTCACTACTGGTTCCAAAACTGAAGAGATCTCAGATATTTTACAGTTAAGAGCTGAGAAAGAACAGAGAACCCACAAGTCAGACTCACTGGTAATAAAACAGAAATGTTGCTGGTCACAAAGGAGAATATTTTTCTTATTAGAAAAGCATTTGGAGGAATCGAGTTCAGATATTTTTCAATAAATATGACATTCCCCTTACAGTAGGAAGACTACCACAAACTCAGTTACACAAACAACCACCTAGAGAATATGTATTTTATAGCATAGAGTCTTCCAAGACATGCAAATAAACCAAGTTGCTCTGTGCTGTTTGCTCCTGCCTAAAACTGTGTATGTTGGAGCACCCAGAGATTTTCCATTGTAATGTCAACATGTGACAAATCAAGTGCCAGCAGGTCAAACTCTCACATTTCAGCATCAGGCTGAAGAAAAGCAAAGCAAGTTTCTTTTCTTTTGTTCTTGAAGAAAGGGCAGTTCCCTTTCCTATTCCAGACCCAGCAGGTATTCCCAAGCAGTTTAAAGTCCAAGCCACTCTTACAGAGTGGTCACATGTTACTTAAATGAATAGTCCTACGCTGCCCAAGGTGCATCTTGTTCCACACGATCCAGTCAATCCTGTAAACAGCCAGCCAAACAGGCTGTTTTGGAAGAGAATTATATCATAAATCCATTACATTAATGTCTAGAACTTACTCTTCCTTACATGTGGACACAACACTTCACACAGGACATTGAGAACACCTCAGTATCTAGACCTGGGGCCAGACAGCCTAGGCAACAGCTTACAGCCTCAGACGCTTTCTTGAAAGTCTGGCAGGATATGGATCCTTCAAGATACAGACCCCAAGCTTTCAGAAATAGCACTTTCACAAAGTTTTCCTATTCCTCCTTTAGTCCATTTATGATTATTTCATCCTAAGTCTCTTCTCCTTTGAGAGCACCCCGGAAGTTTCCACACACAACACAACAGAAAATGTGAAACCAATCTCTGGTTACAGGGCCATTTTATGAACTGTTCCTCTCCCTCTCTTTGCACAACTTGATTGTTTTTCTCTGAAGTCCCTCTACAGATAAAATGTTTATCCTACTCTTCAGGTAGAGTTAAACTACTTACCTACAGGCTGATAAGGTGCTTTGGTCTCACTGCATAATATCCATACTAATCTCTTTATCCTGAGTCTGTTGGTAACGACCTTCAGTCATCACTTAAGACTCCTGTCCTAATAGCTTGAGCTTAAATTTGAGATGACTTCAAATGCACAAATCTGAACCTCTAATGACTCCCTTTAAGTGCAGCCAGCATTCAGGCTTCTTCTGTCAAGCTTGTCACTACTTTCAGCCAAATGTTTAAATTCTTAGGGAAAACAAACAACACTGTCACTGGCTGTTCACCAAAACAGGAAAAACCCCAGAAGAATCTATTTCTTAGACAAGTATTGTCAATACAAGGCAACTAAGGATTAGATAGGACTAGGAGAGGATCTAAAAAAGGGCCTTAAAATCGATCTATCGTAGAGAAGCCTTTTTTTACTTGACATAAAATACTCAAATAATGCTTTAAAGTGGTACTCAGAAATTTCTCTTGAAATGGCATTCTCCGTTTACATCAATCTGCTTTCCATAGTATTTGTATAGCACTACAAGTCATTTAATAGTCACCTGAAGATTTTCCCCCCCTACTTTTCTCCATCTATGCAATATTAAACACAGCAATGGTTCATACAAGGAGGAATGCTACTATGTTAAAAGTACCACATGCTGGAAGAATAAAGATACTATATCTCCTCCTCTGAACACAGTAGCAGCTAAATTGTAGGGAAGTATCCAAAAGGTCTCTAAGTATCTCAGTTGTTCCATAGCATACACCCACTGTAAAACATGAGATATTAAATATTTGAATTGCAAAAAAGTTAGCCACAGAGAGACTTAACACATTTCAAGTGTCATAGGCAAGAAATTAAGTGACAAGATTAAAAAGGAAGGATTATTCCCACAAACTGATAAGCAGGTTTCACTGATAATATTCGGTTTTCACTTGCTCATGCTCTGTGAGCAGCTAAGCAAAGCAAAGCCAGGCCATGTTTTATCCTCCAAGCAGTCAGTTTCTCTCTCCTACCAAAGTCCTGAGACCATCTAGAATACAGAAAGCCAAAACCAAAGTCCTCAGATTATTCTATGGAAAGATTACTTGCTTTGTCTAAAGGAAAAGCCTTTTGTCAGCTCCTCTGTTCAGATGCTTCAAAGGTCAGGAAACTACCTTATGTTCTCTGTTCTCATAGACAGTCACACTTCCTATCAGCAATATTCCACATTACACCTGAAGCATCAACTAATTAACTTATTTCCCTAATCCCCTTCTCTGGCATTATGCCCAACTCTCTCTCCTTGCACTTTTTTTTTTTAAAGTGACAGTTAATTGAAATTGGAGTTAGACACTAGTTCACCATGCAATTACACTGTCCTGTTACATTGTGGCAGATAAAACAAGCCATATTAACTGTAGGGAAAAAAAAAATAATCAAGTTTTCCATCATGATTTAAAAAAACCAACTTATTACTAATTTAAACACATGGCTTAACATAAAATGAGAATGAAAGAAGTGGGAATGTTTGCAGCATGATAACAAAAGAACTATTAAAATCAAACTCACCTTTTGAAGGTAATCACATACCAAGTGTTATGAGGGATTTTGCTCATGCACACTTAAAACATTCACAACTACTGAAAGAAGGAAGTTTCAGAGTGGTAATTATATAGTTTGTGGTATTGCTTAAGATGTTATAGAACATTCTTATAGTGCCTGCCCCTCCAATTAGAGTGGTATTTACATCATTTCTGGAGAATTTCTTGCTAAATAAGTTTAGGTAGTTACTTTAAAATTGTTTACTGAACAAGCAAATTCTCCACAAAATCAAGGGAACATTTACCTGCAGCAGACTAGGCCTTATGTTTACTCTATCAGACTGTCCCACTAACAGTTTCATTAAGAGAATATATAGTAAGATCACAAAAAATAAAGTCAGGAGCAACCCATCCAGCTCTTTGCTTTTGTCCCTAAAACTGAGAGATGACAGAACAGTCCAATTTAGTTGCAGATTTTTAAAAATTTTGTTAGATCTAGAGTGAAGTTCCAAGCACTCTAGTGAAGCTGTCAAATATCTTGCTTGCCAGGCATAGTTCCTGGATAAGTACTATCTTCATCAAGCTGGAAAACAAAGCTATTATTACTCAAAAGCGACTTATTAACTTTATTGTATAGTAAGACTTCATATAACATTATTTGCATAAATTTTAACATTATCAAGTGGTAGGAACACCTTATTTCCACCTGTTGCATTTACACTATTTTTCTCCTTAGGCGGATAAACAGTACAGTTTCCTTCTAAAATAAACCCTAAACATTATGTTGTATGAAGAGCAGTTAAAAGATACTGAGTACATCTGCTAACAGCTCAATTGCAGAAACTCAGAAAATGCTCATTGTCCAGCATAGGGTGGATCCAGCAAACTATGGATTTACTGTTTCTTTTATCTTCACTAAATACCAAATTTTAACTCTGTTCTGTGTAGCTAATTAAACTTAATGTGAGAGTTAAGTTAATGATTCTAGGACAATTCTTTTCAGAGCTTCAGACAAAGACAAGAGTTATGCTTGCTTGAAAATTTTATTGACACAACTGTTTGGTCCCAACACACAAAACAGCACTTGAGCCACAAAAGAAAGTGTCCAAACAAAGTAGACAGCTAAGAAAAGAATTTTCTTCTCCCATTCCAAGAAAAAGATAGTGCATAAATTGAGGGCTTCAGTGACATCTTTTTTTTTTAAACAGACATGAATCTGAAATAGTACATTTAATTGTTAAATTAAAGAATTTCATGGTTGCAATGCTTTTAAATCTGTAAGTCACATCATTCATTTAACCCTTTGGATAAAAAAATATATTGCAATTCAATTAGCTATTTTGTTACACTATGAACACAACTTCTCAAAAGTATTACTCAATTACTTTCAAATAGCAATTTCATCAGAATCACACATTAATCCAGAAGAGAGATGCTGACCTCCGTAAGTGGCATAACCACCACACACACTTTGACAAATGTTTTCCTGATGCAAAAACCTGTTTTTCTTTAGTACTCCAGATGACTTGTAGCTGCATCTCATGAAAATATCAGTTCAGGTTAGTCTTTTCTCCCATACACGTTCTTCTGAAACAAAGACCTAGACTGATCAGTGTTAACCTTATCAAACTTAAGATGAAAGCAAGTATTCTTGCATTTAACTCACTAAAAAGCATTCCCAGAAGGCTTTCTTGTAAATTTCTATCACAGACTGTCTGTAGAGTTTTACCAAGGACTCAAAATACTGTGCCATAACGCTCAGAAAAACTTCCAAGTGTTTCTCCGCAATCACAATGGCTATAAGTTCATTACTGGTAATACATGCCAAAATTTAAAAGATTTTGTAACAAAATCTCACCAGTAAAATCCTGTCTATAGCCATTATTCAGTGGCATTTCCTGTTGCTGGCTGAGAAATTAGAGCCTGTGTTCCATCTCTTGTCTATTACAATAGAACACACCTAAAAATATTCAGCTGGCCAGTGGAAAACCTGTAGTCTAGGTTCTTTCAATACTACAAATATTTTATTTGCTGCCCGGCAAATACAACCCATTGTAAATGCCATGGTTACCCAGAATGGGTATGAAGTCTCATAACACTGAACATTTCTGCTAACCAGAGTTCGGTCATCCACTGACTTAACCTCTCTTCCAAAGCTGGCCCTTTCAAAAGCCAACACAAGATACCACAAATTGAAAAAAGCTTCCAACACTAGGAGTAAGTTTTAATATAAAAACAGACACCGCTAAAAGACAGCACAAAGAAAAAGCTTCCCATTTACTGAACACGCTTAAAAATAGAAAAAAAGGTTAAGCAGAACAACCTTAGCATTTCCACATGTAATTAGAACTTAACTTACAGGTGGAAATAGCATCAATACCTTCCATCCTAAAACATTTCATTAAGACCTACTCAATTATCTGTAATTTATGCATTAAATGCATATTTCAGAAATATCAGAATCTTCTAACTTCATCTCTAGACACAATAAAATGTGTGTCTGTATCTCAAACTCACTCAAACACCAAGATAGTCTTTTCCTTAACCAAATCCATGCCACACTGGAACAAAATATAAAAGGGAAGCTGAAAGCATCAGTGTCCTAGAAAGCTCCTAAATTCAAGTGAAAGCTACAGAAAACATTTAAAACAAGTTTTACAAAAAATCCACATAATCTTCTACAGACATCTTAAGACAAAATAATTTCCAATGCAATTACAAGTCATCTGAAAGGTCAGAGAACAAGTTTCTCCTCTGGAACACAATCAACTCCCTGACTCTTGTCATTTCAGGTCAGCAAGTTAAGATTTCTCAACAGGCTTTTGAAAGACAGATCATGCATTTTATTAATACTGTCTGAAACAATACCAGTAAGCAACAGCCTATAGAATACAATATGCTACATGTATTATTACACCACCAACAAGGCTTAAAGAAAATAAAATCTGTTCCATTTTAGTTGAATTAATATTTTGCTTTTACTGAACACACATTTATGAAAAACTGTAAGATTTAAGAATAATTTAACAAATGCCAGAATTATTTTTTTCAAAATAGAAAAAAATCTGCTCTGCTAACAGCTGTGTTCAGTGTAAAAGGAACAAAATCTTCACAGAATACATTAAATACAAATTAATTCTTCTAGGCCTTTCATTAAAATACATAAGGGCTAGCAAATAGCTTTTCTTTGGGCAGAGTCCATAGCTATTTGTCTTTCACACTAAAAAGAAAAATTTAAAGCTTGGTTATAGGTGCAAGTGAGAAGTTTGCTGCCAATTTCACCTTGTTTTTGTGTTGCTTTTTGGCTGGGCTGTCCATTGCTTCCTTGTTGATTTGGGTTTCAGAGGACTGGCAGGGAGGCACTGAAGCATTTTCTGTGATGTTGGATAACACAGAATCAGAGGTCAATTTTTCTTGAGCTGTGGTGTCAATTCTTCGTTTTTCTTCTTCTGTTAAAATCATTATCTCTAAAATAAACAAGATAAAGTTTATTTATGCTATGTTCTTGAAAAAATAAAGAATATCTGGAAATACGCAATAAATTATTTTGAAAGAATGTCAGCCTGATTTGAAACCAGAAGATACATTAATGTTCACCTCTGCAGCTAATGTGATATTTGCTCCTGGCTTTGCATCACGTACTATTTAGAATGCTTAATTCAGTTCTCACATCAAGTCTCTCAGTGCTCAGAACAGCACTATAAAATTATATAGGTGAAAAGGTTGCTACAGGATGACAAATCACAATTTTAATGCTAATAAGGTCACTATAAAATTTACTCCAGACAACTACAGAGGTTACTTCAAGTCAGTACTCAAGAGTTTCTGACAGAAGCCATCTACTTTTCTAACACATGCCACTGTGTAATATATACATAGGTATGTATTTAAGTGGAATTTTATATAATCAACCATTTATTTGATGCTTTATTTTCCACAAGTCACCATCCATAAATAATACAACACAGGCAAGGAAACTCTTACCGGAGAGAGATGCAGGGCGTTCCTCAAACTGAATGAGATCTGCAGACTCAAGAACCACTGGATCAGGTCTCAGCTGCGGGGATGGTAGGCAAGAAGGAACTGGCTCACACAGGAGGTCAATGGGAGATGTGTTTGTGAGGCAAAGAAGTTCTTGCTCAGTTGGGTTAGAAACTACAAAAATAAGGAAACATCTTTCCAAAGTATCTGTAAGCTGTGAAGGTGTCAATGTTTCAGAGCTGATAAACTTGCTTCAGAAGCAATTCTGAGAGCTACACTGTATTTAAAACACTAATATAAAACTAGTATAATTAATACTAACTAACCTTAGATTCATTCAAGAGTTACTTCGCTGTATCAAAAGCATCTAATTACATATATCAGACAGAGCAACAGTATGTTAAACCTACTGCTTGTCTGAGTAAACATACCCTTATCATAAAATTTAAAGTATTTGCCAAACTTGAGTACTAGAAGAGCTAAGGAAACCAAGTCTTAGAGGAACAGGCTTTAACAGAGACAGACCAGTTACCAGACAATTTCCCTACAGACATACCAACATCCTATCTGCCACTTATGTACCATCTAACATGTTTACTTGTAAAAATTAAGCTAAAAGTTTCAAAATGAAGTGACTCATCCTTATTAAAAGGGATAAGCCTAGACTTCTGAAATGGTAACTCAAGAACCATTCCACAAGTTCTCCAACTTGCAGGTAGTCAAACTGGAGACCACAGTAAGATATGAACTATTTCTCAGTTATTTTCATTTGGAGAGAAATTTATACTAGCACTGTTGCCATTATTGCTTGCAAGTAAATAACAAAAAATGAACATAAAACCAAACACCAAAGAGAACTGCATTCTCATCAGAATACAGGAGACATTCCTATCAGAAGCTGCTACTGACCATCTCTTTTCATTAACTTTATATTTCCACTAAAATGCATCTAGCAGCTCTCTATAGATACTGACAGCTAAGAACAAGATGCCCTTGTGAAGAGGGCTCATGCCTAACTATATACCTGGGAAGAAATTCAACAACTTTCAAGCCATAAAGCATTTCTACACAGCTTTCCCCATGCTCCTTTGATAACTACCCTAAAATACGTTATATAAATTAATTTTGCATTACCATTGCTTGGGGTTCCTAGACTTAGCTCCATTGATGAAGTAGATCCTGGGGTCTCCATAATATGTCCATTATTGTCAGCAAGTTGATTTCCATGATCATCCACACGATCAGCAGGGGGAAAACTAGGCGAGCTAAAACGAGCTACAAGAAGACAAGGTCATTTGATTTGTTTACTTAAGTCACATCTTAAAAAAAAATCCTCAGAAACTGTTCAAAATTGAAATGGCTTACTTTTCATATCATTCTTCAGTACCACTATTCTCTTATGGCCATGTCCTTTAATCCAGACCACCTATACAGAGAAAAAAAAAGCAGAATTAATCAGCACAAATTCAAAGCTTAAAACAGTTTCCTCACTGCCTTTCATCTAGCCTTGCATTGACATTATTTCTAAAGGTAAACTAAGAAATATTACTAAAATTTGCACTATACAAGTAAAAGCTTTGTCTCAAAATAATTGATGCCAAAGGCAAGCTATAGTGCTAGAAAGCTATATATTAACAAAAACTACGTGTTTAAACATTGAGTTGCAAAATTCCATTTTGTCACTCTCAGAAAAGTTTACACAAATTATCCTAGAGCACTGAGGGCATGCAGATGACAAGAAGATGCCATAGCAAAATTCTATTATGTAGCACTTCTGACAAGGTCCCACAATTCTTCACTCCTAAAGCTAAATCTACTCTGACCAAAGTGAAGCTCCAATACTGCACAGTTGTTCATTCAAGACAAATCTATTATCTCACTTGATAATGATAGCAAGGATGTTTGCGGCCGCAACAGGAACAAATAAGAAAAATTGACAAAACCACATAAAAAGATATTTTGTTTTTCTTATTACATAGTGCAGATTTCTCAGAAGCTATTAAAAATACAACTGGTATAAAACTCCTTGGAGAAGGTAGTTATTACAGTAATTCATACCAATTAACAGAAACGACTGTGTAACTATTTTTCATCCATGCAGAAATTTCAATGTAATGGTGCAAAACATTTCTTCGTACCTGTGGAATTGCTCCCAAAAGCTCTTCTAAGTTATTGCATCCATATACTTTAGGTTGTAGCACTTCTCCTATGTATTTGCTATATGCTACTGGGAACTCATGAAGAAAGATCTGCTGATAATGGTAGGTGTGAAGCAAGGACCTTACATTCTTTGCAAACATATACAGATTTGTAAGCTTCACATATTCTTCTGCTCCACCATTTGTAAAAACCTGTTAGAAAAAGTCAAGAGAAAAAATTAGAATGCATACTTCTGTATCCTCTAGTCACAATGTCTTTCCAAAGCATGAAGCACACCAGAAGATAAAAAGAGCATACATGCCTCAACCAAGTAAGGCAGACTTTTGAGGAGTTCAGTTAAGGTCATAAATCCATATTCACAAGGATTAAGGGAAGTACTATGGGTTGTTTCATAATGCTGTTTAAGTTGTTCAACAGAGAGAAAAGATGTTCCATCCCAGGACATCAACAAGACTAGCAATTGGGCAGTCAGAGTTCGCAGAGATTTTCTATTTATCAGCTGAATTTGCTTGCCAGACTCTGTATCAACAACCTAGAAAAATGAATTGGGAATGAAGTTACAGAAAGGGAAGAGATTAATTTATAAATAAATTGTGTAGCTGGGTTTTGTTTGAGCACAGTAGTATCTGGTACCACATACCAACATCTGATACTCTCCTAGCAGCTTTACATGGATAAATTTACTTTAGTATGCCAAAGCTATGTAGCTGTTTTGTCCACATGGTAGGCATGATTTTTCTGTGTTCCAAGCCAGGTAGACCTTACCGATCTCCAGCCTAAACACCAGCTGCTAAATTATGAGAATTGGAGCAACTAAACTAGCATGCTCACATCCACATAGATGTAAACCTTTTCCACTGATATATAAGACCATCTGTGTATTTACATTCAGAGCCAAAGCTTAAAACCACAGATCAGGAAAACAAAGGGTATAAAACATTAAGAGACTGATAACTACTACAGTTACCAGGAAATGACTGCTTTTACAAAGACATCAGGTAGGAAAAAAAACCTATTTGTATTGTACTTGTAAAACAACTACTATAATACAATCTTTTACTTGTTTGCTAAACAAGCATGAGTTTTCCCAGAGAAAGTTGAAAGGTTACAAAAGCATAAAGACAACAGAATAGGAATGTAGAAACTGAATTTAAAAGTCCCTTTTGAATCCTACCTCCCTCCCCCAGCTTAATGGAATATTGTTTCTAGAGTACAATATTAAGTACAGAGACCTGTCATTTGAGACAGCAAATTTCTTACCACATTACATACCTTTTAGAGGGATAAAAGACAAAAAGTTACCTTTACAACATGGCAAAGTTTTTGCATTAAAGCCGGAACTGAGCTAACATCGTAGTCATGAAGACGCAGTGTGTATCCAAATGTTTTGTTGTACTCTGTCAGTACATCAGCCATCATAAGGCCATTGTCTTTTTGAGACCGCAACAGTTTAACAAACTGGGCAGCAACTGCTTTGACTTGCTCCACCTCCGTGAGAGTAAGAATTTTCTCTTCCCCACATTCTAATACCTACAAACCAGAAATTACAGTTTGTTAAAGTGATTTACCTAGTCTGGATGAAAAAAAGAAAGTGTAATCTGCAACTAAAATTCAGTGCTTGCAGGCAACTCATTTGCCATGTAGCAAGGCTCAGCTATATCAAAAGATATATAGATATCAAGCAAGACTATGTAATTTCTTAAATACAATAAAATATGCAATTGACAATTAAGTTATTAACATTTTTTAAAGACAGTGTAACACAATTTAAGTGAAATCTATCTCTAATTTTGGTGCACTGAATATCATAAGTGTAGTCCAATTTAGAAAACTTGTAGTTTTTAAACTCCAAGAATTTTTTCTACTTTTTTTTTGGTAAAAATAGAGAAGTTATAGTAAACAGCATTTGACCTCACTTGCTTCTTAATTGCACCTTTGGAATTATTACAAGCCCCTCTTGGAACAATCAGACCAGAATTTAACAATTTGTTAACAAACTTAGCCTGAATATGGTAAAAAGCCTTGGACAACTTCAACAAATTCTTAAATACAGCTGTCTGAAATTACAGGTCTATAACTCACACTGAAGTTAGTGAGAAATATAATCCCTGCTGAAACAGTTGTACAGATCTCAAAAGTACTTTGGTACATCTTAGGACTTTAGAACTTACTTGTAAGACATCTGGTATGGCTTCAAAGAGTTCAAGTAGTTTTGTAAAACCATAGTAAGCAAGTTTGCACTGACGACCAAAGTGGTGGTGGTATGAAGGAATAAATTTATTGAAGGGCATTCGAAAATGGGGTTGGTGGCGTAATAAGTCTACTACCTCTTTAGAAAATTGTTTGGTTCTTTCAGTTTCTTCTTGTGTACGTTCTAAAATAAAAAAAACACCACAAGAGCTATGTACTAACACACTTACACAACAAAATATAATAAGAATATGTAGCAATTGATTTTCAAACTTAATCACACATCGCACCAAGTCACTATTTTCTTCTAGCAATGAAGACCTCTACTAATCTTGCATGTTTAGAGCCAAAAATACTTAGGTGATCAGTTCTTTAGAGGATATTAAACAGCCAAATACAGTTGAACTTTTGCTGTGTGGAAACAGAAATTTTAGCAACATGCAGAAGTAGTAACATTTTATTTTGCCACCTGTCTTCCATTTTAAGTGTTCCTAGAATGACAAATTCTTTATTTATTAGAAGTTCATCAATTAATTATGTAGGCAGAAATAGTTATCAAAAAATGCAAGTCACTCTTATATACTCTGATTAATACAGTTTTAAAAGAGTCAAAGAACACTTGTCAAGAGTCAAAATGTACATAAACATACCTTTTTTGGGGATACAAATTACCATTTCATTGTCTTGCTGTGACAAACAGATAGTTGTATCTGGAATTTCTGATATAATATCAGCCAGTTCACACACTCCATACTCAGTAACATCCCAGTCCTTAGAGAAACACCTGAAAGTTTTTGAAAATTGTATTATACAAATATGCTGTGTAGGGAAAAAAAGTGTTATTTGAGAGAATAAGCCTCAAATCCTAAAAGAAAAAAAACCCAAACCATAATTTTTATATCTGCAATAATAGTAGCATGTGAAGCAAAGGGCAAAACTGTTCTTAATTCAAGTTATCTATTTCCTATTTTTCTGGTTAGCAGGAAATGTAATATTACAGTTCCATATGGCTACACTTTCAGTCTGTATTTGCTTAGTAGTTATACATATATACTCTTTTTAAGAAGATTAGGTCTCAAGGCAGAAACCACAGCCTGAAAAATACCATATTAAGGTTCACAATACTATGTAACATATAGGGTATTTCACTCTCCCCACCTCCCCAACATGAACCTCTCAGAAGCAAGAACACATCACATTCTTTAACAAATGGTCAGAGAGATGACTACAATGGAGATGCACATTTAATAGATTTAGAAACAGCCAATGATTTATTTTTGCCAATAGTGAAAATACAAGTAAAAGAGTGCACTCAAAAAGGAAATGTTGGTACATGCACCACAAAAGCACACGTGCAAAGGTAGACCAGATGTAGCACTAAGATAGTATAGTTACCTCAAAGCACATCAAGTACTACTGTTTATCTTCATATAAAGGAAAGCATCAGTTTTTTGTTCTTCAAAAAACTCATACACCTATTGTTTTACTATGCTACAACACAATGTTCTTCCTGGCATAGCAAGACAGGTTTTACTCATTTTTGTACTACTGCTAGCTCCAGTTAGAGTAGTAAGAGTATCTGTTGACAATCAGTATGTTTATTTTATATTTCTCACTAAAGTGCAACACTAAATTCTCCTTCTATTGTTCATGTTAATGTGCCATGACCTACTTGCTTAAATCCAACCATACAGTCATTGTTTCAAAGAGAATTAATCAAATACAATATACCATTTGAAATTACAATAAAATTAACCTAGCACTAAAGGAAGCAGTAAAGTCCACCAGAGAACTTTTAAGTTTTGTTTTCATTTGAAGTTTGAACTTCCACATCACAATAAAGGCAATATAAGGTACCACAATTTGTAATCAGATTTAAAGTGCTGATTTGTCCTGCGCTAGGTTTTAAAGCCACTGCTGACAAACATACCCTACACACTTGTTCTTGATTCATTAAAGATAACTTACCAATGGTAAGCCTGTAAGAACTCCCTCACAATGACTTGCTTACTGGCCTGGGATTTGAGAAGCTTCAGTAAGTCCTGAGTAAATCGCTTCACTTGAGCTCTGTGCGTTAGAGTCAACAAGCGCTTGGAACCCATACCAAGAATCTGAAAGAAAATGTGATGTGATCACTCACACCTAGCATCCTCAGCAAATTCTTTTAGATAACTCTAGAAGCCAGTTCTAGTATAGGTAGGCCAGAAATAAAGGCTACAACAGAGGCAGTATTTGGAAAAGCTGCCTCATGAGCCATACACTTTCTGTACTATGCAAATGTTCATCAAGAACTTAAATGTTTCCTTCATGAGTGCTGTTGCAACTGTTGCATATTTGTACTGGTTATTTTAAAGTTCTACAACCAACTGGTGTTTGAAGTAGCAGACTAATGTGACCAGTTTCTTTTTTGTAACGTAAGGCCACAGTTTATTTCACACAGGAATCCTGCCTACCCTAGGAGCATTCAGCATTTCCTGTGCTCTTACGATAAAGAGCACAAAACTTTTTACCCAGGCACTAGTCACAGGTTAAAAAACCCTTCAAACTTAGTTTTATTTAATCTAAACCCTTGGAATTAAGAACTAATTTCCACACAAGTTGTTCTGGAAGGGTGGGGATGATAAAAACAAAACAGAAACAACATCTCAAAAAAGACAATTTTTTACTCCAAGGTTGAGTTAACCATCTGTTTCAAAGTGCACATTGCATCTATTATGCAATACCAGTCAGTAATTCAGATAAAATACAATTCCCCAAGTTAAAAAGAACAGGGCCACATAACTCACTTGCAGCACATGAGGCACTGCTTCCAGCAGCTCCATTAATTTAGAATACCCATAGTCAGACACCCGGCATTGCTTTGCGAAGTGATGGTGGTATGTTGGGATGAATTTACTGACAGGTATGACGCAGGATGGTTGGTTTTTAAGTAGATCTATAACTTCCCTACTGAACTGAATAAGTTGTGGGTTACCCACAGGGCTCTTAGAACGCAGCAGCCAAGGATCTACAAAAAAGAAAACTGTGTTAGTGAGCCTACCGCTAATATTCTTCTAACTAAACACTGCACATTACTTTGACACAGGCTAGAGCACAGAAAAAAACCAAACCACACTTTCAGGCAAAGCATTTACCTTTATAAGAAGTTGAATTATATATTTCCTTTAAGCTACCCTTAATTTTTTTAGCAGAAAGATTAGTTCAGAGAAAATATTTTAAATAGAGGTACTTACCTGTAGTAGGAGGTGGTGGTTTGTTATGTATCCATTTAATAACTTTAATGCCATTCTGGGAGGTTGCAATGTTAACTCCAGGAACACATGTAATCAGATGTTCTAAAGCAACACCACCCTGGCCTTCTGGTACTATTTCAAGATCGTTGAACTCTGACATATAACAATCAGGAAAACTGTGGAAGAAAAAAAAAGCTTCCATTACTAACTAAAACACTACTTTAACAATTGTCCTAAAAATATCCATATTTTGAGACGCTGCCTGAGCAAGAGGTTTCAACAGCTTATTAACATATTACAGAACACTTCATAAAATGCACATTTAAAGTAAGTTTCTTCTCAAGAAGAAATCAAGAAATAATTTCATAATGTACTTAATCTAAAAGATATCACCTTACCCAAGAACTGGAGTTTTTATACAACATGTAGTCTAAAAGCATTACAACAGCCATCAATGATGTTTCAAACCTTTAACCTATCAGCCCTTATGCTGAAAGCCTAAAGGAAAATGCTTTACCTTAGTAAAGGCACGGTACCCTCATGTGTCTGTAGAAGACTATGAACTTGGGGAGCAAATGTCTTCAGAGACAAAATCACAAACGGAATTCTGTAAGAATCTGGATCAAACTCATGCTCTCTGTAAAAATAAGAGATTGATGTTTATTATACTCATTCTACATATAGTTTCAGCATACTGTGCCTGTGCTCACATACACACCCATAATAAACCATTATACTGTGTATACAGATGATACACTGCTACCACCTGACAATACAACTATTTACAGTCACAAGCAACTTCCACTTTCTCTTTACAAAAATTCGTACAGTAACAGGATATTTCCAAAAGACAAGCAACATTTGAAGTCTGCATTTTTATTATCATTACATTAAAATTTTCATACTAAACTTTAGCACCACATACCAGGCAGTTAAGAGTTAACACCTAATAACTGTTAACTGTCAAATAAAACAAGATGTTTATTATACCGCTTCAGGAAGTCTTCAACCCAGTATGAATCACTAGATGCAGCTGGAGGACAAAGAATGATCAGTTCCAGCTAGAGTTACATAATAGAATTCAAGCTAATAGAAATCTCTGGAATATATAACTTTCCTATATAACCACAAGAAGGTAGTGTACCTTTCAGCTTCTGCTTAAAAGGTATTCAATCTTGTCAGCTGTGCTAGAATAGAATAATCTCACTTGAGCAGATGGATCCATGAGAAGTGCCTAGAAAAATCATCAACCCATCTCACTACATTCTGCTGAATTATTCTTGTAAACATGTAAACAGCGACTGCAGCATACTATATGAACATATATACCTCAACGTTAATACACCTGTGTTAAATGCTGTTCAAATATTTTGTAAGATTTTATAGTATTTTATACAGAGCTTACATAAAATCTTTATTCAGGCAATGCTGCTTACAAACAGGCTCATGATATTCCAACTCTTCAAATATTATAGGACTACAGTTTGCTGATGAGCCATCATGTGACTGTGAAGATCCCAATGGACTCTGCCTGGCTTGGCTGCTGGATAAAAGGCACACCAGCCGCCCACTTCCTTGGTCACGGATTGCCACAGTATCCGTTAATTTGTACAAGTCCGATAGAATTAACTTATGTCCAAATCTAAAAAAAGAAATAAATACATATTGTAAACATAGTTAAGAGAGTGCAGTAATCTGCAATTTTTGTTTAAGAAACAGGAATATGAGAAACTATTCTATGCAAATTGCTGAGGTTGAGGTAACTAATCTCCTCATCCCAATGTAGAAAAAGAAAAATACTGGAAGTATAATGCTCTAAGAAAGGCCATTACTATAGTCTTTGCCTCTGGATAGATAAATACTGCAACACGTAACAACAAAAGCCCCAAACAACTCCATTGTGTTACTTCCTATAATTTACGGTAAACAATCACCCAAGATCAGATTCTTTTTAGAAGTAATAGAGAAAAACTAACAACTGCAGACTTACTTTTTTTCATAGATTTCTGTGAATTTGAACACAGGCAGGCAACAAGCAGGTGCATCCTGCAGAATGGACATTGTTTCTGAGCTATAAAAGAAGTTTTGTAACATTAGGACAAAATTAATCTGTTAGTATTGGAAAAAGGTAGTCTCCAGACCAAGTTAGTGAGATGCAGTTTCTGAACTATAAATGTAAGAGGACAAATCGCATTCCCTTTCATCCCAGCACTATAGAAGTTGTCACTTCAGCTTAAGGACTGTGGGTAGTAATGTTACTGCTAACTCATCTAGGTAATGTCTCTGAAGGAACTGCATCATCCATAGGTGGTAGTAAGATTTTAAGCATCTAAGAAGTGCAACATTACAGCTGCAGCATTAGAAGTTCACAGCCTGGTCCTTACATTAAGAACATTGAACAGGCATAAACTAAGAGGCAAGAATGAAATACAAAGTTGTAAGTTACACTATGTAAAGTAGTACATAGTTGTAGAACACCTTACACTCCAAGCACTATTTGCACTGGAGCTTTCCATGAAAAAATAAAGACAACTTTTTTTCCTAATGCTTTCTTTCAGTATGAAAAGACTTTAAACTGAAAATACTTGTGTTCTCACTAGCATCAGCACAGCAACTTTATCATTCTCCATATAGAAAATAGAGATCAAAGAAACACCATCAGCATTTAAACTCTGTATGCCATCCTCAAAGAGAGAATTCATTCTTTTCTTGGAGAAAAGAAGAAATGAAGATGCCAAGTGTAATCTCAACTCAGTTGCACAAACTAAGTTACTGAGGTTATCAGTTTTATAAGAGAGTAGTGGTGAAGCTATTAAACACATCTAGTCTCTTCAGATGCAACTTAAAATACCAGCAGCGTAAAAATGCTAAACTGAAACCTAGCCTAGTTGCCTTTAACACACGCATCAGGCCATAAGACAGATTTTACTTTATTTCCCTAACATTCATTTGCTCAGTATTTTAAATCATCTTTCAGCTACTAAATACATGCCATAACCATAAAGATACCAATCTGCTTATTACCTAAGGAGAGAGAGAGATTTATTAGCAGCTCCTGTTGCTAATGAGACCTGGATCCTTTTACTGCCAATTTTGTATCTATGAAGACTGTTAACAGCACTGATCGCTTCTTGCAGATTTTCCATCTGAATTGTAGCCTTCAACTGGTAGTCTGTATGGGGACTGAGCTCTACACTTTTTACCTGAAAGGAAGAAAACAAATTATACATTTAATTACAAAATATTAGCTCAAGGCAAGCCAACACAAGAGTAGCACAGTCCTACTTTGGCCAAGAGCTGAATACAACACAAAAGGGAAGAATATGATGAACCATGGCCATCAGGACAATGCAAACATGAACCAAGCGCAATGAGCCTTGTCCAAGGCAAGGCCATGATATTCCTTTAATACAAGCATCATCCTCCCACATAGAAGATTATGCCAGAAGAATGGAATCTACAAATAAGACAGAAATAGGGCTGCTGCAGAAGTGACATCTCCTTTCATAGTTGCTTTTTACTGATTTACACTCTCCATGTCTATTTTTTGTTGCTGCTGATCTAATCAAACTCAGTTTTTACTGTGATTTTTAAATGATCAGAAATTCAGCTTTACAGCTTGAAAAGGTTATACAACTAAAGCCCAAGTCTCTTCCCCAAATGACTAATGAGCCAAGAAATTTCATATAGAAAACTTCAGAATACCAGATCTATGAAGACCACATGCAAATGAAGAACATAGTGCAAGTGATGATCTAGTCTTTTTAAAGGAAAACCACAATAGGTCCTTTTAACAGAGTTAATGTTGGATAGCTTTAGATAGCTTTCCATTTCTACTCAAAGCTAGAACACAAACATAACCATAAACAGGAATTACTTAAAAAGATCAAATAAAGGTTTTTTAGTATTTACCTTGCCATGTCTTGAGAAAATCTCATGCAAGTTTTGCTGCAACTCTTTTCTGGACAATCTGTAATCTATATTGCTGATGTGAATGTCTGCACCATTTGCAAATGGATCAGGGCAGTCTGTACCACTGATATGATTTACTACATTAAATGTGAGTGGAGAAGATCTGTTGGAGAGGTTTGGAGACATACTCCTGTGTAAAAGAAAAATATTTATGAGCTGAAGTAGCTACTGCACAATTCCAATGTATACATCTCAAAATTAATCAGAAAATAGATACCAGTCAAGCACAAATACAGCACTTAGAGGGTATGTCTGCAAAACAAGTTTTACCACATAAGATAAATATTTACTACAGAATGAAATAATTCACATTATGTTTCAAGGTAACCCAACAATATATATGACAAGTCTTCTATCTTAGCAAAACATTAAGAAGGCCAAGCTCATTGACATGATTTTGATAATTGGCAAAGGCTAGGCGTTTCAGTCTATGACAATTTAATGGGCCTGGGTAAGTTTCTACAGAGGCACTGAAAATATGAGGAGTATCAAGTCTATAATAGCTTTAAAGCTTGCAGGAAACAGTTGCTAAAGAGTAAGTTTCTGCAAAAAAGAGTTCACTCCATCTTACATTTACATCCACCCTCTGTCAGTTGTTACACAGCACCATCAGTTTCCTTTTCATAGAATCATGGAATCATTGCAGTTGGAAAAGACCTTCGAGATCATCGAGTCCAACCATCAACCCTTCTCTACAGTGTTCTCCCCATACCATGTCCCGCAACACAGCATCTAAATGACTCTTAAACACATCCAGGGATGGTGACTCAACTGCTTCCCTGGGCAGCCTATTCCAGAGACTGACCACTCTGTAAAAAATTCTTTCCTAATGTTCAGTCTAAATCTACCCTGTTGGAGCTTGGAGCTATTCCCTCTCATTCTGTCACTAATTACCACCACCAACCTCTCTACAGTGTCCTTTCAAGTAACTGTAGAGAGTTATGAGGTCTCCCCTCAGACTCCTCTTTTTTTTGCCTCCACATAAATCAGTATATTAAAGTAATGCACTTAGCATACACAACTCCATATGCAGCTGTCAATAATCAATGTTGACTTCTCACTTCACCTCCCAAATAAGACACAGACACTTACCGCGATGACCAGCAACTCTGAGACATGAGTAAAGGACTGAGTTGTCTTGAGGCCGTCAACTTACTGAAAGCAGAGGGATAGCTGACCTGAAATACAGTTTCATCTTTATCTTTTTTATCTACAGGGGAATTGGTAACACTCCTGGAAGCAGAGGTCTCTCTTCTATTTACAAATATATATAAGAAAAAGAAAAAAATTATGTTGCAGAATTCACATTTTAAAAAGTATGGCTAACATTGATGGTTTTTTTTTTTTTAAACATACTTCTGACTACTTTTACAGGATGATTCTCCCATTCCAGTTTTTTTCATTGCCAGAGGCACAGGAATTGCTGCATTAGAATTACTCTGAGAAGGAATTTGTTCTCTTAAATGTTCTTGCTGGTTTTCAGTATTTCTACTTATGGTCTTTGATTCAAGGCGGCACAGCTCCTGGAAACAGAAGAAAGATCAGCATATAAGTACTAAAAGTTCCTTGCCAGACACTTTCCTTCTTATGGAAACCTAGATAACTGACAAGTTTTATTTTAATAGCATTTTCATTGGCATTTCATAACCAGAAGTTTTTGATTTTCTGTTTATTTTTTGTCACAATTAGTTGAAATATCTTTGCTACGCTATAGATCTATCCTAGTTTTCCCTAAAAAATGGCAGAAGTTGATGACTCTAGATATTCTACTTAACACCAATACAAAAGTCAAAACTGTCCTAGGATTTGAGACTCAATAAGTATCATCAGTATTTCCAAATTGAGGACCAAAATGAACCCTCCAATTCAGTGTCTATTCCCAAGCAGATGAATACAGCTATCATTTGTGAATGTCACTAAACATTATGCTTATTAACAAGGACTAAGCAATTCTCAGATCATGAGGAAAAGCAATAAAACTAGACAAGATAGAGCAATAATACCTGTAAACTTTTAACATTTGTGGGTTTGATGATAGACCCATGAATCTGGAATCCTCTTCCAGTAGAGCCTTTGGTACCACAAGACTGATCACTTGAGTCTTTGTTGAGGAGGCACAGCTTCGTATTCTTGTTAATTTTTTTGGGAGACTTCACCTTTTCTGTTCCCACAAAGCTGGAGCTTTTTGCCTCACTAAGTTCCTTGGTTTTGGGAGTAAAAGACACTACAATCCTGTTACCAAAAACATCTTCATTTTCCATTCGCTTCCGAGCCCGTTCAGCACTTTCTTGATTTAAAAAACGGAGAATTGCACTGCTTCCAGAAATGCTCAGCACCTTCCCTCCACAGTTGTCTGACAAACGCCTGAGTCTATTGTTGATACTTTTGCTGTCTCTATTTGTTGGTAGGTTATAAACATATAACAGCGTATGGCATGCCTGTTTAAAGACAGTCAGATTTTAGTTTAACAGACTGCCCTCTTGTTCAAACCCAGTATTTTTACATTGATTCTAGTGACACATGCTCACCCCCAGCCCCCAGTAACTCTTTTTGCAGCATTCAATTTGTTTGGAAAAACTTTCTTATCAAGGTAAATGCTCGAACTTCCATGTTTAACAATTTCAAGTTGAAAGAGACTACAGATTCTGTGATCAATACATCATCACTTCTCCAGATAAGAAAGCATCACTGTTTGCAAACCAAGAATTCTATATATTCTACACATGCATATGAACACGTAGTTCAGGAAGTTATTTCACAAAAAGAAAAAGTTCTTGAGAACTGTGCAAAGCATACATTCACATGATAGTAACTGAAATACAGAAAATAGCAAAATATGCAACAGACACCATAGAACAACATCATGTCTTGCCATCAAAAACAGATCTCAGCCTGCTCTCCCTCTAAATTAGAAAAAGGAGAAAAAAAGGAGGTTGAAACTTGAAATGTCTGCTGCATTAAGAATTAAAAGCCTTACCGGCATTTTCAGGGGTAACCTTGGTGGCAAGTCTGAAATAAATTCTTCAAAACAAATAAGCTCATGAGCATGATGTAAGAGCGCTTCTGAAGCTTGATTTTTATGTACCAAAATGATGCGAAAACCATGTCGATGTCTCAGGTCACTGAGTTCCAAAGCAAAATTTACATCTGCTGAAGAAAAAAAAAAAGGAAAAGTTAGAAGGAACAAGGAAATGCATGAAAAGGCAACCCCACCCCCCCAGACCTCACTTGACAAGTTCTATTTATCACTGAAAATTTACAATGAAAGAGTACAAACAGCTATAAGGCTTCTCAATAAACAATTTAAATCAGCAGTTAGCATTCAGTCTGAAAGATAAGTGCTTCCTTTTAATAGCAACTTCTAGCAATTTATCAGCAAAGCAATCAATTGATACTGTATACTTCTATAACAAACATTTGTTTAGCTTTAGGGAGAAACCAAAGGCAACATACTGGAATTAAATAGTTGAGTAGGTTGCATATTTAACTGCATAGTATGCTGTTACAAGATTAAAAGAATAAGTCAAACACATTTTGCTCAAACCATCCTGAAAGACTACCACAAGGAAGACTCAATGAGTTTTAATTTATTAGCCTCCTGCTGAAGCTGTTCAAATTCAGACAGTATTTATATACATACTACTGACACTCAAGACAACATCAGATACCAATGCTGATTTAACTAAGCCAAGTTCTCATCTTACTGTGCCCACTTTTCCCCTTTCTGCCACTGACATCATTAAGAATTCTTGAGCAATTTGGTTAAAGCTGATTCTAAACACAACCCTTGGAAAGCAGAATAGTGTCACATGCAAAAGTACAACTGAAGAGAGGAAGTGAATTCTGTACTGTGAGTACCACAAACGCTTACTTGACACAAGAACCACAGTGGCAGGTGCAGCATGTGTATCAGCAAATCTCCTAAGACTCTGTCTGAGTTTGTCATCAGCAGCATTCTTTGCTGTAGCATTGATGTGTGCAACAGTCACCTGTGGAAATACAAATATAGGCTCTAGAGAAGAGCTTCAACGCTGACTATGCTTGCTTAAATCTATTCTTTTAGAAATTAAGCTTTCACATCACCTTTTATTTATATACACACATGTATTAAGTAAAACATCTATGGATCCCAAACTGTTCTAATGAGCAATGAACTTCAACCCTGCTTGTTCAGCAATTTCTAAGGGATGATTTCTGTTGTTCTGTGTTAAAGATCACAATTTACATGCTTTGCATTCTCTAAGAGTATATGCTGCTACCTTAAAAACATTCCATAAACCCTCATTTGAAATGGAGGGGTGATAGACATAGCAAGTACTCACTATCAATTCATATTACCTCACATAAGCAGATAAACTGTCAACCTGTTATATTTGCAATTTAGGGGGTGGGAAGGGAATTTCTGACTTAGAAACCTGCACAAAAAGTAAAAAAAAAAAAATGCCAAGAAACAAGAGCTATTTATGGAAAAATATATAAAAGTGCCCAAATCACTACCACTAATTTACATGTGTACTCACTAATCAGCACAGTATTCACTAACAAAAGTAAAAAACTTGAGTTCATAGATCTTTTAGGTTAATTAGTGTCAGATTTGGAAAATGCCACCACTGCTTATCACTGGATAAGACCAAAATCCTCTGCAAACAGTAAAACTAAAGATAAAACAGTAGTCTACATATAACAAAATGCAGTTTTAGTTTTAAAAAGTATCACACCAGGAAAGTTACACATTAAAGACTCCCACCCATAAACTCATTATAAGCTCATGCACTAAAAGCCCCAGAAGCTAAGACAAAGCTTTAGTGAACAGGAATCACTACTAGCACACCGAGCACACAAATTCTCAAGCAACACCACCAAATAGACGCTGTTTTGATACCTGGCAGTTGTTTAGCTCCTGAATAACTTCTTTATTTTCTTTACTTATGTCACACACACAGATGAATTCTGCTTCTCTGTGACCTTTAAAAAACTTTTCACGTATCCTCTGTACAACAGCTATAGCTGAACGGCCAGTGGGAACTGAACAGTTTTCAATATCCCAGAAGACTCCAATGGGGGGCAAGTTTTCCAGAACTTGGCCTGTTATTGCAACTTCCGGAGACCCTGTACAAGTTTAACAACATAGCTCATTTTAATCTCCAGATACCAAAAAAAAAAGTTAAACATGCTATGAACTTTGCATATGGTAAAGCTTTATGTTTTAGAGAACAACATGTCCAGCAAGCTCAGTTTTATTTTCTTAAGGAATCTAAAAAAAAAAAATATGAATCAGGTGTTTCTCTTTAAGGGAGAAACTTTATACCTCCAATCAGTCTTAAACAGAAATTCTGCCACTTAAATTAGGATAAAGATGCAAAAGAACTTCAGCTTTAAACTCTCAAACCACTAAGTAACTTTTTAAAAAAAAAAATCAAATGCTAAGGTGGCATGTACCATGAAAACTGTATGAAGTTCTATCACAGTCACACTAAACTCAGCAGGTGCCATATCAGTGACAGAAGTGAAACATTAAGCTGTTCAAATTTACAGCATGCATTAAATAAAGAAACTAAAAACTAGATAAGTTTACCAGTATAGTGACAATTGTTAATAAACAATTAAGGCAGTATGTAATAGAGGTATTCTACAGTTCAGGAGACCAAGGTTGAAAGTTTTGCTACTACAGACTAAAAAGCACAAATTAAGTTTGTTGCTTCAGCACTCTCAAATATCTACTTAATTTTGAATCAACATGATACACCCACTCCATCCCCACAAAACAACTGGAAAAGAAACATGAAGAATGACAGAATCATCACAGGTCAAAAACAAGCCAAGAATTAAAGTTAGCTGAGAATATAAAATTAAACAGCAGATGTCATATTTGGGTATATGTTTATTCTTCTACAGGGTTCACTGGAATTGCATTTTGTAAGGACCTCAATAGGGTGTTACATCTTAAAAATGCGTATAGGCTTAAGGAGGTAGTAAAGCTATCCAATTTCTTATTCTTCCATGATTTTTTTTTAACATTTATAACTTTCGTACTGATCATGCTTTTGTAATTGTAGCAGTACTAACACTGTAGAAAGACCACATAATTATTCCACACAATATTTTTCTCAAGCACACTGAAAAAAGCTATATTAAGCTATATTGTATTATAAACATTACAGCTTTACTGCAAAGGAAGTGACAACAATAGATGCTACAGATTAACAAAATGCTTTTCAAAGTATGGCTGGTGACAATTTCTTTATACATCACCAGAACTAAATAGCTTCTAAGTCCTTAGAATTTCTTTTTCTAGTTCTTAAAATGGTAAAAAAATATAACAGGAAAAAAAAATAATCAAAGCTCTACAGAAACAATATTGTAAATTGACTAGTCAAAACAGGTAAATCCAAATTCTGACTTTGCAAAACAGACACAGGGTATATATTTTTTTTTTTACTGTTTAGTCTTCTATGACTTAATAGAAGTTACCAGAGAACAGCGCAATTTAAGTCAACTCTTTATGTGCAAGAGTATTTAAGGAAGACATCCACTAAGTACAAGTTTCAAACAAATGTGGTTTACCATATTTCTGCGGTGATTTGCCAAGGCTGCTTGCCAGTAGCAAACTCTTCTCATTTCCTGTTCCTTTGGTTACGCAGCCATTACATATTGGGATAGGAACAGGTGCAGGCTGTGCACTTGGAGGAGGAATATTTGGCCAGATTTTAGCAGCATCAACTAGGCTGTTTCTGGTTGGCTGTTAAGACAATTTTTCAAAAATAAGTCTTCATTTATTATACAGTATTAGCACATACTATTCCATGCTAGAAATACTCAATTTCCCTTCTGTAACAAATAAGTTCAAACATACTCTACAAAGTTAATTAACATCACTATCACTGCATGAAGGAAGCTTCTGTCCTAGAGTCTTAGTGTACTTAAAACTAGATTTCCAAACGCAAGGAAAGATTCTGCTGAACTCTGCACATCAAGACACACCATCTTTAAGACATACTAATATATATTCCAAAAAAAAAAAAAGCTTAATTGTGCTGATTTCACATTAGAAGTACAAGGTTAAATCACCTCCCTCCTCCCAAAAAGAGTGGCAAATTCAGTATGTTTGGAACTATGACCATTTAGTTTATTGAAATGAAGACATTTCACTTTTACATTACAACTCAAGTTTGGAAGTTTAAGTAACATATCTTGTTAAATTGAGTGTTTTATTTCACTTGAATTTCCTATTAAAATTCAAGTACAAGTTTAATCAGTTCCAAATTACTGGTATTGAAGTATAAATGACAAATTTGGAAAAACTGAATTAAGATCTACATAGAAAACCAAACCAAAACTAGAATATCCTTATAGCATCAGACACATCACCTGACTTAGCAGTAGATCTTTATTGATCAGCTGCTGGGGTACATTAAATGTTGTTAGCCTTTTCTCAGAGTGACTACTATGGAACATTTTAATTGGAGCTGTCAAGAAGAGATAAGTGTCTTTCAAATCCAGTCAAAATTCTGCTTGAGTACATTACAGATCCCCTGTAAGCTAAACATTGTGATAGCCTCTTGTCTTCCTATCAAATTGAATGTTACTCTATAAAAACCATCATCTTCAAAAGGGACATCTGGT
Organism: Scolopax mira; assembly: GCA_004320125.1. NCBI lineage: Eukaryota > Metazoa > Chordata > Aves > Charadriiformes > Scolopacidae > Scolopax > Scolopax mira. The sequence goes on along the minus strand of BJBW01007402.1, from coordinate 6,230 downwards.
ACATTTGGACTGTGCACCACCAAGTAGGAATATGCAAGCTGCAACCCATGGAAGCTGGTGTTTTGCTCAAGTAACATTATCTCAACATTACCCATATCCCGTGCTTAATGAATGAGAAGTGTGCTGTGTACGAACCTTGCTTAAGCAGTCACTGCAGTAGTGAGAGCCCTTTAAACAAACTGAAGGTGCCATGTTTAGGTGCAAAGGGTTGGCGCACACACGCGATGTTAGCTCCGACTGTGCAATATGCTCATCCAAATGGCCTGTGGCCCCACTTGGGAATTCAGAACAAGGAAAATAGCCAGAAGATGTGCAGCTCTGAAGGGCTGGAAACTGATGCAGTTTGTGCACATTACCATGACAGGACTGGAAATGGAGTTTTCCACAACAGGGCAGATGTTGACAGGAAGATACATTGTTCTCTACACACATGCCAGGGAACTCGCTCGCAATGCCTGCCAAATTGCTTCTAGCTGGAGGGTTCTTCAGTGAAGATGCAGATTGATAAGCAAATCCTGACCCTACTTGACAAGTAATCGTCCCAGTGCTTTTTGAGTCTAATATTGTGCCAGGGTGAATCAAGTTACCACCACCACCACCACAATGCATTTGTGGAGTACAAGAAGAGTCAGAGCCATGAGCACAGCAGCTTACTTTCGGGCCAGGTGAAAGCTGTATTTGCTGCTGCTGAAGAGGATGAACATCAGGAAGCGGTACTGCTGGGAACAGTTTAGAGCTAGCATTATGAGGAGATGAACCATCCTTCAATTCTTCAGCAGCTTCCTTGTTCTCCATGTAATCTTTCTGGAAAATGAAAGCTCAGTTACGTTCAGACACATAAATAAACCAACCTAATTTCCAAACAAGAATATTTTTAGACTATTACAATTTTGACAATAGACATTTGAAAAGTGTTCTCTTTATGATTACTATTATGTCACTGTCTGAACACATGAAATATTAAAAGAAACATTCCAGTTGTGTGCCAGCCTGAGGTATATTGGTATCAGTGGACTTTGGAAGCAACAAAACCAAAAAGCTATAAACCAGACAGCAAGGGGTCTGTAAAACAGAATTTGAAAAGGCAGAAAACTGTTAGCCTAAGGCCAAAATATATTCTGAAAATGCAAAGTGAAAAAAGAAAGATCTAGTTCTTTTAATAGTAAACATATATGGATGTAAAGTAAAAAAATCTCCACAGTCTGGAGATACACAAGTAAGCAGTTTTTACTTTGAATAAAGACTTTAAAATTATATTAGATTTAGAGATAGCGCGTTAAAAGAATAAAAATTAGAAATTATATCAAGTAGGTAAATTAACAGAGGACAGAGAAGACTAAATTTTCACAGCTATACAAGTGCTTTTGCCTACTCTTATTCAAGATATCAAGATGTACAGACACAAAGGCTTAGACAGAAATACAGGAATTCTTAAAATGGCAGCAGTGAAAGTTAAGTGAGGTTATGAGAAGCAGCAGGACAGTATGTTACCTCTGCTGACCTTGACACCACACTGCTCCAGAGCTTTAGGCCAGTACTTTGGAACAACTTTTACTTTCCAAATTGAATTTAATGCATTTCCTACTACACAGTAATGAATAATTGATTACCCATGTTCAAAACCTTTCCTCTCTACCTGACACCACGTCTTATGAATTGAAGATGCATCCTGCCAGAAAAAAATAATCTGTCTGGAACTATTTCATATGATAGATTCCAGAATTTATTGCAGCTCCCTTCCTAACCCCTAACATATGAGAATAGCAACAAAACAGGATGTTTATGTTTCTCCTGTGTTTTTTTTTTTAATGAAAGTCAGATTGAACATACATAAATTAGTATTACTTCACAGCTGGAGCTTGCTTGAGCAAGTCATTATACTCTATTCCTTAGCACTTCACATCTTAAATGTATAGAATCATATACAGTTACAGAACAGGAACATTTAAAGTGGAAACAAGGAAAAATTAATCATTGATGAAGAAGAGTATCCACAATTGCTCTTACTACTATACAATAAAAATTCAGAAAATTCTAAATTTGCCTCCAAACTAAACTGATGAAAATCTGGAAGTATGAAGACTGCTTCCCTACTCTAGAGCAATAACTTCATAGAGCTTTCAAGCAGCTGCCTTATGTGCTTTTTAAGCAGTCAGCTGTATTATTCCAAATAGACCTGTGAAGGGTAAAGCCTGTCAAGCAAAACAACTTGCCTGCTTTCACCAACACTGATGAGAGAGCTGTGAACGCAAGTAAAAACCTAAGTTCCCAAACAGATTTTCTACTCACCATAGTAACTACTCTTTCCTCTTTCTCCTCTCCCTACGCACCCCCCTTTAGTCAGCAGTAACACTGCAGAGAGTTATACCACTCTGTACCAGGATATCAACTACGCTTTGAGTAAAGCAATGAATTACCGTTTCCGCACTGCAAGGCAAAGACTTCTCAGCAGCGGAAAAGCAATTAGAAAGTTTCCAGAGCCATGGTTTAGCATCATTCTCTTGTCGCTGAAGCCATCCGAATGATCTATTGCAGAGGTTCTCTGTCCTGTGTCCTTCCATCATACAGCCAAATAAAAAGGTTCAACATTCTTTCATTTCCCCTTCCTTTCATTCTTCCCACCTGCTGAAAAGAAAAAAAAAAGTATGCTTTAAATAACTTTTAAGGGAAGACCACCATGTTTTTTCTCTGTCCTATGAATTCCACTACTGCTAGATCACTAAACCTGCATTATTTATGTTAAATTTAATTATGCATATAGGGCATGGCCTTGACTATTCCTATTTAGTACAGGAATACTCCTCACAACCCGCAGCACAAGTGAGGTAGTCAGAAGAAAATAAGTCCCTGGCATTAGATACAGAGTCACAGAAATGCATTACTACTGATAGGAAATAATTCCCCAAAATTTTCAGGGCAAATTGGAAAGAGAAGCCAGGAGGTAGGTTTTCAGTAGGCTCATAAGTAAGTACAAAATAGGTGCAACTGAACAACAGCTGAAAGAAGTAAACTGCCTATTAGCTGTTTTCCATTGGCTAACAAAACTACATATACTTGTATTAAAGACACAGCATTTAAAGAGAACTCTAAACTATTAAAATTATTTAAAAATACATCTACTAATTCTCAAGCTGCCCAACCACACACCACATCAATTTTTGCTTCTTTGTGGTTCTGTAACTCTAATCAACTTGTTTAAGACCTATCCACACTGTACCAGAAAAACTATGATTAGCAGTGAAGTCTTCTCACCCTCCAACTATGTAGTGCATTCATTACATTATGCTCTTTCAGTTCTTTTGCGTTTAAACACAATATCCACTGAATACATTCCATAGCATTACATTTGCACTAGTTATTGACAACCATAAAATAATTTAGACTTTTTTTAAAAGCAGAAATGTTTATTCACACGAAGTCTAAGTATCCCAAAATTATGTTGTCTAAAACGTTTAAGTTAATCAAGTTCTACAACTCTAGATTAACCTAATTTTTACTACGTTTGGTAGCACCAATTTGTTTAGGAATCAAAACGGGAACTGAGAAAAAAAAAAAAGTTAAAAGTTATGTTAACTACGTACGCCCGCGCTTTGCCCTCTGCGGCTCGCAGCTCCCTGGGCACTTCCAGCCCAGCCTGGCCCGCAGCCCAAGGGGCCACAGCGAGGCCCAACCTCCCCCAGGCGAACACTCCCAGCGCGACTCAAGGCACTGCCAGACAAAGAGTCGCTCCAGCCCGCGGGCGGCACTGGGCCCAGGCCGTTATGCCACTCCGCCTGGGGAACAGGCTGCTGCTCGCGAGGGGAGCAGGCCCAGCCCGGCTCAGTCGCAGCGTTCTGCCGGGGCCTCCCCACTGCCGAGGGTGGTAGAAGCAGCCCCGAGCCAACAGAAGCTGACACGCCTGGCTTAGCCCTGCCCTTCCCCCGCCCGCTGCGCCTCACCTGAGCCGCCCCCGGCACCACCGTCCCTCACATGCCGCCGCGTCCCCTCACACCTCTTTGTTGTCCTCCCTCTTCCTCCGCTCCTTCTGCCGTCAAGCAACGCCGAGCGCCGGAAATCACCCCGCTGCCGCAAAAGCGGCTGTCGTAACACTCCGCTTGCTCTCCCGCTCGCTCTCCTCCCTCCTACTCCTCCCGGCCGCGTAAGAGGCCAGTCCTGGAAGGGAGCGGTGGATTTTGAACCCTCCCCAGCCCCGGGGCTCCCAGCCATCCTCCGCGTGTGGGCCGAGGTGGGGCGGGGCGGGGCGGGGCCGGGCCACATCACATCCCGATCCGGTGTCGAGGGAGCTGCACCCAGCTAGAGGGAGCCTGGGGCGGCACCTGAAGGGAGAAGCGAAGCCAGGCTGAAGGACAGCAGGGGCTCTCCCCGGCGGGACCCCTTAACAGCACCCCTGTGCCCCCTTACACCGGAACCGCCCAACGTTACACCCAGAGCGGGGGTTCTCGGTCCGGGCACACCTGAGTCCTGTCCTAGTGGAGACTCTGTCCCGGAGGGGGCCCATGGAGGGGGACTCCCAGCAGGAGCTTAGGCAGGTGCTCACTGCTCAGGCATGCAGCAGTCAGGGAGGAGATTGTCACAGCATTGAACTGGCCTCTTATAGGTAACAATTTTTGATGCCTTTACAGAATTTAAGCTTTCACTTAGAACTTACATAGAAGAAAAATCTTGGTTGCCCATGATGGACAGTTTTAACTGATTCTAAGATCCTGTTGCCTTGAAGGCAGTGTATAGTCCTAAGCCTGAGGCCAGCAGTTAAATGTCAAGTACTGTTCACAAGTCTTGATGTTTGCTTATTTTAACAGAAGTGTCTGACCACACTGCCTTGCTTTTGGCATTGTTAGCTGTATATAAATAAAATTCCCAAGTAAGATATGTGCTTAACAGCTGAAAAATATAAAGCAATTACTGTCTAACAAAAAGAACAAACTTCTAATAAGCCACTGGGTAAGTCATTAGTGTGGTCCCTACCTCCTGATAAAACACCTGAAGCCTGATGACCAAACAAGCATCATGAGAAGGATGGGCCTCCACTAGCTCTGTTCTAATAACTTGTGATGCACTGGGTCTGTTGATGTGGGTGGTAATGGAAGTCCACTGAAGACAACTGGGTTTTATTCACTTTAGGATTTTCTGACTTTCTGCATTGATATTTTTCCTCACTGTGCTACTTGCTAATAGTTCTTGTCTCAACAACCCTCCTGTATTTGTAGTTTTATTTTTCTTGTCTTTCTACAGACACAGTTCTTTCTCACAATTTAACAATTTCCTCAGAAGTCTGGGCCAAGGTTGCACAGCAAATCCATCTCACCCAGGCTGGGCTTGCTCCTTGGTACAAGTAGCTGAGCTTCTCCAGGAGGGGGGTTACTGACACAGTGGGATGAGGCTCCACTTTTTGATGTCTCAGTATCTTTTGATCATAAGTGATGGCATGGTATTAGGCTAAGTTGTCATTTTACCTTCACCTTTGCCTAATGGGTTGCCTTAGTGTCAATGCTTTTATCTGCATCCACTCTTGCTCCTGTTCACTCAGGGTGTAATGCTGCTGTGTATCCAGGCATGGAGTGGTGTTATATTTTGCTTTGCTCAACAAGCCAGTGCTATTAATGAGTATTTGACAGGTGCATCAAAAATTTGTCAGTTCAAGACATCAGAAGAGTTTTGAAGTAGTGAGAATCTGTTTCTTAAGCATTTGAAAACTCAATTTTACATATACAGGCTGGAGAGAATTATATAACATCTTTAAAGAGACAGAAATAACTTTCCTTGATGCTAAATACTTGTTTTTCAGTGATAGCAATATTTGCATATGATATTCTAATATGTATGTCTGTCACTGGGTACCAGTAATCCATTAAAAAAAATAAAAATCAGTAGTCTGTAATAACAATTGATGAGCAGTTGCTGTTCCATCCATAGAGCAAGTAGTTCTATGATAAAGTTAGAATCATAGAATAGAATCATAGAATCATCTGGGCTGGAAGGGACCTTCAAAGGTCATCTAGTCCGACCCCCCTGCAGTCACAGGGACACCTCCAACTAGACCAGGTTGCCCAGGGCCTCGTCGAGCCTCACCTTGAATGTCTCCAGGGAAGGGGCCTCAACAACCTCCCTGGGCAACCTCTTCCAGTGCTCCACCACCCTCACAGTAAAGAACTTTTTCCTAATGTCTAATCTTATGGAAGAGTGGCTAAAGCCTTGGAGTGAACAATCCAGCCTTTTGAGAAACATCAAAC
>BJBW01007400.1:25402-40868 GCA_004320125.1 Scolopax mira | reverse complement strand
CCCTGCCCAGGGCAGGGGGTGGCACTGGATGGGCTTTAGAGGCCCCTTCCAACTCTAACCATCCTATGATTCTATGGTTGCTTCCTTGCAGATGTCTTACTGGGTGGGTTACTGGTAATTGGGATGGTGCTGGTGCATTAAAGGTCCCCAGGTACCAGACACTGCTCCCCATCCATGCTAGTGAGAGATGGACAAAAGTCACCATGAGTCCGCCTACCAACATATGCAGGAACTAGGGTTTCTCCTCCAATGCATGACCTTTGATTCACTGTCTATTTAGCCAAAAAAAGAGAGACAGACAGACGTCTGTGTTTGCTGAAGTAGTGCAAAGAAACTCTAAAGCAGTGAGGGCTCTAAGCTTCAATGTATAAATCAAACATGTTTCAGCTCACATGCCATTTACTGCAAATACAATGCTGGGAATTCAATATTTGCCTTCTGGAACATGAGGTGTTTCACGGGTCCCTTCTGTGGCATGATATTATTCTTGTCCACTGACCGAATGAGTCTAAGGCTGAAGTTTCCCCTGAAAATGCCGGTGATTACCAGAGCAATTTGAAACGATATTCATTTCACGCTTATTGTTGGAAAAGACATCTTTGCCTGTAAATGTGTTTGCTCGGTCAAGAACTGAAAGCAAACAGACAAAAGAGGGACAAGCAGTCAAGGCAATCTCAGGGGAAAAAATGAATAGCTCTTCACAGAGAAACATTCACTTACACTAGACTTAAAGGCTCAACAATGGCAAAGGAGCTGTAAGAGGGAACATTCAGACAAGAAAAGGGATGAATAATTTGCAGTGCACCTGGTCCTCGGACCTCAGGAGCAACTGGAGCATCCACAGCTCAGAAATTGCACCAGTGACCGGGGGTCACAATAGTGTGGGGAAAAGAGAGCTTGAGTAGAGCACTCTGCAGTTTACTATCACTTTTTCTGCCAAGGAAAATAGAAATATTGGCCTCTCCCTTCCCTTTTTGGGGGGTTTGTTTTACAGGGAAAGTTGGTTTTAAAAGATTTCTGAAAGCATCACATCTAGAAGTACCAAGGAAAATGAATTGTGCAGGAGCATATTTTTAAATTGGAGATGAAAATAAATTTGGTTTCATGGTCATGTGTAAAGATTGTAGATGTGAATTATACCTCATTGCTTTATTTTTAAAGCTCATAGAGAAGTGAATTACTGTATTCTTCTTACAGTTTATTGAAAGTAGAGAGAACTAATAAACGCAGAGTTAGAATGCAACCAGGTTGCTCCTGGTTTCTCCAGAGATATTAGTTATCCAGGTTTAGGGATTTCAGCCAATGCTCTACTATTGGAAATTAAGTGAAATGTTGAGCTTTTTATTTAAAGTTGCCTACTTCCATACGATTAGTCCTACCGCAAACACATAAAGAGCAGCTGGGAGGTATCTGAGGGCAAGAGCCCTTGCAGACATCAGAACAGAGCGGTCTGCCATCGTTTCTGTCATCCCCAGAGCTGAATTCCCAGTAGCAGGAACTCCCAGGCACAACTGGGACACGTCACTCCCCCAGTAACCGCAATGACAGACTTAAACCTGAGCTGTCTTCTTCATTCAGAATACAAATCTTCAGAATTAATACCGTGTCTTACCCAAGTCGTTAAAATGATTGATTCAGTGAACACTCAAAAGATAGAAATACTTTCAGGATTAAAAATCATCTACATTTGTCAGTAGATATGTCTTTGTAATTCTTCTGAACTATAATAGACATGCAAAATAGGATAAGATTGTCTAAAAGGAACTGCAGTTTCATTTGTTCATAAATCACCTAATTGTGGCATACTGATGTGTGCTATCACATACCACTACCTAAAAACTAAGAACTGAACATAAAAATAATATTGGTCTGTGTATTTCAAACCAAACACAGCTTAATATTTCATTTTAAAGGTTAAGTTGTCTAATTTGCTATTATAAATCCATAATGTTCAACAGAACGTTTAGAAAAGAAATTACTGGACTATCCACTTTTTATCCTGTTTTTTTTTTTTTTAATGTGGGTTTTTTGTGTTTTTTCTTAGGGTTTTTTTTATTTTTTTTAACTGTATACTGGACATAAAAAAGGAATATATACTATTTATCTTATCCCAGATGTAGTTTGATAAGTACAAATTGTCACAAAAATAAAACAGAACAGGCTATCTACCACCTACAGAAATTATTTAAATTGGTTTTGCCTGCTTCGGTGGCATTGTTTCTATTGTTAGCAATACTCACCTGCAGATTACCTAAAATATTTGATCCCTCAAGCAAGACCTGATCTCCCTCAAAAGAATTCAGTAACTTTAAAATTATGATAAATTTTAGGCATCACAATCCGGCACGGGGAGAGTTAAGTATTTTTTCTTGATATGTAACTGGACTTAAGTTCTTAGAGAATTTTTTTCTATTACTTCTCTAAACCTTGGTAGAATGAAACCCAGAGAGATAAGAAGCCTCTATTGTCAAAGCTCATCAGGGTAGTTTTGTAAAAAATACCCAATATCTGGATTATTCATACATGGCGTTGTTTAAAGGGCCCATTTTCTTGAGCACAAGAAAACATTTCCTACTTGCAAAAAAGTTACGGGTACGGGTTAAAATCAGGGGATGATTTATGATTTATGTCCCATTTTCTCATTCTCTCTAATTTACTTAATTGCTCACTCACAGTTGCATCTGTGCAGAGGCTGCATCTTCCAAACAGCATCTGGAAGCTTCATTTAAAGAAGGAACACACCGATGGCAAAGATGTCTCCTGCCTTTCAAACACAGCTTCCTTGTTGTCTCATCTCTAATTTGACATGTCAAGAGGCAATATTAGGCTCAGGACAGACAAAGGCTTACATTCCATTTCATCACCATCAAATTCAGGACGCAGATGGTTTTATATCCTTAGACCAAGGAATAAAATAATTGACTTGGCTTCCTTATTTCTCCAGTCTTGAATAGTTGGGGAAGAGTCATGTGGGGAAGAATAGCGGGGAAGAGACCATAAAAAGAAGACACTAATATTTATAGCTAATCCATTTCCTATAAAATATGTAACAATTTTGAGCTGGGATCAATAAATGCCCCTCAAAACTTATAACTTAGATTCTTTGCCCAAACTCTTTTTTTTTTTTTTTTGCTAAGCATTTCATGTCCTTGTCTATATAATGACTGTTACCAAAATGTCTCTATTCTAACTCATGAAGTAGTTGAAATCATACGTATTCAAGCTACTTGAAATCCAGCAATTAGTACATATCCTGCCCCCTCCTCAATCACTGGAGATAAGGTAGGGTGGGGTATCTCTAAGTTCACTCATTTTTTTCTCACAAAGATAGAAAACGGTGATATTGTCTAAAGGGATAACCCTGAAAAAAAATCGAGGCAAATTTCATCTGAATCTCTCTTTCTTATTATTAGTCACCAGTTAGTTTATTTTAAGATGGGAAAGTTCTGATAAAGTGTTGCAATAGGAGGGAAATTACATACAAATGTTTAATTAGAACCTTCTTTCCATGCTAAATGATATTCATGCAAGATTTTGTGGGACTAATTCGTGTTGCTCCACTCCTTCTGCTAAAAAAAAAAAAGATTGGGGGTGAGCTGACATGAGAGGGAAGTTCCCCTTTCAGCATGTCAGGTGGGTGGGTGGTGGGACAGTCAAGGAAGGGAGTTGAGAAGAGGAAAAGGAGCTGTGGAGGTGGAGGAGAAAACAATTGTGAGAGGTAGCCTGAAAGGCTGACAGGTAGAATTTGGGGGTGACATTGAAAATAATTTTTTCAGGGTGAATAGCTCTAGAAATTTTTTTGTTTTTTTCCAGAAGCTGTGACACTTCTAGAAAGAAATTTTTTTAATAAACATTTCTTCTTATGTATTTTTATTGATGTCAGCCAACCACGGTTCAGTGGACATTTGTTAATGTGCATTCAGTAAATAGCTTATAGAGGAGAAAGAAATCACCATTGATGATGACTTGCCTGAGGATTTTCAGAGGTTTTGCTGCATGGTAACAACAGTGAGAATGGATTATGAAACATCAAAATAGTAAGGCAGTGAAATAAAGCTTTTCCTCAAGCCTTCCTGCACACCATTTACAGGATGAAAATGTAGAGGTTAAGTACCCAAAGCGTCAAGGCACCTTAAAACCAGAGGCCCACTTTAACTCCATTATTAAATATTGAATATCCAACTGAATGTTCTTTGCAAACACATTTTTTATTCCAGCCATCACTTGCTAAATGTACTCAATACATTGAAAATGTTCTATCAGTAAGATGAGAAATATTTAACATGTAGTTCAGCATCAGACTGTAACTCCCAGTGCCAAAGCAAAAAGATATTCATTCTGCTAGTATTTTGCAGAATAACAAAAATACAGGAATGCTAAAGGCCACATTATTGCCTTTCTCCATTCTCCACCCCATCTACCCATGGGATGATCTCCCGAGATGCTTTGGAAAGAAAGAAAAATATTGGCCAAAGTGGGCTAGAAAAGAAAGCAAGCTTTTGTCAGAATAATATTTTGTGATAATTCAGATTCTATTTGAAATTCCTCCATTTTATCTAGATTATTCTGAGAAAATAAGGCTTTTTTTTCGCTTTACAATTTAACTTATTTTCCTTTAAATATCACCATGATTGATTAGATTATAGCGTCTTGGCTATGCATGGAAACAGTTTCCATAAGGTAATATCATAGACATTAGTACTCGATGCTGTTTGAACAATGAAAAGAGGATTAGGGGATGGTGACCTTTGCTGTACCTTCGGATGGTCCTATCTCTCTTTCTCTCCATTTTTGTGCAGCTAAAGGAAATAAACCAATATTTTGGCAAAATATTGTTTTACATATGAATCATGGGTTAAATCAAACCAGACTCCAGGGTTATTTAGCTTTATGCCTGTCTCTCATGGCAACATTAAATATCCCCAAGAGAATCTCCAGGACGTGACACCATCAGACATTGAAAGGGACATATTTTAACTACCTTAACCCCTGAGACAGGGTGGCTGCAGGCTGTGAAAGGAAATGATCCTTAACCCATTCTATCTTCCAATCACAAAATCATCAGGAAATACCCACAGGTTTGTTGGGATAAACCATCTGCAATTGGCTGGATCCCCACCAGGGAGAACATATCAATTATAAGCACAGTCAGCCTTAGTGTTCCTCACTCAGGCGATTTCTTCTCTCCCTGGTTTTTGGGAATGGACCATTTCTATTTCTTACAATGAGTTTGTCATCTCAGTGTTTTCCAAAGGTGTTGGTTAGCACCCTCTCTGCTTATCCATCCGCCTCCAACTCCCTGAAAGGAAGGTGCAGCAAGGGGGTTCTTTCTCTTCTACCAAGGAACAGGTGATAGGACAAGAGGAAATGACCTCAAGTCAAATGATAGGAGGTTTAGGATGGATATTAGAGAAAAATTCTTCATGAAAAGGGTTGTCAAGCCTTGGAAGAGGCTGCCCAGGGCAGTGGTGGAGTCCCCATCCCTGGAGGTATTTAAAAGCTGGGCAGATGTGGAGACATGGGTTAGTAGTAGGTTTGTCAGTGTTGGGTTGATGGTTGGACTCAATGATCTTAAAAGTCCCTTCCAACTGAGATGATTCTGTGATTCCATGGTCTGATGAAAACACATGCTTCATTCATTCCCTTGTCCAGCTCCTGTAGGACATGAATTTATGAAGTTAAGGGTCCCTGCCCACCTCCTTGGGCAGCCTTTCCTAATAATTTTTCCATGGAGCAGCATACTTGGTGTTTAAATTCGTAGTTGTTTTTCAACAAGCCTTTATTACCGTCCAAAAGCACTCAAAGCACTCTTGAATGGCTGCTTTTCTTTTTGATACTCTTCTTTGATCCTTCATAAAACATTTCATTGGACTTTTTACCTTCCACTTATTTTCTTTTTCCCAGCAGCATCCATAGTGAAAATACTGGCTTTCAGTTTTCAGAAACAGAAGGGAATATATAACATTTCTGGGAGTGCCCAGTGCTTGTGAGAATCTACAGCATGAACTCTCCCTTCAGCTTTTTATCACAGGCTTTCACTTCGTTTAAGCCTATCAGCGATAGACTAACTTACTCTCCTGAATCTAAAAGATCTTATTATAAGAGGAGCAAGGCAATGCCAACAAAGCAGCCTTCTTTGCACCCAACAAAATCCTTATAGCGCTGACACATTCTATGGGAATCTGTTATGGATGTGCTTTTTGTCTCCAGAAAGAAGTCATGAAAGGACTGATGTAGAAATGCATATCTCTTTATCATACTAATAATTCAAGAAAAAGAGTGAACACTCATATCTTTTCCAGACATCTGAGAGAATAGTTTAGACTTCTAACTAACGTCAGAAAATTATGCACATTTTCAGCTTCTTTACTTTGCAAAGATCATTAACTGAAGAAAGTGCTATGTTTAAGCATTCCCTAATACTCTGCAATTTACCATAGAGTAACTCTTTGGAAAGTGCAGATGGAAAACGTAACCATGGAAATCTGAAATTTGACAGGTCTGGTAGTTAAGAGTATAAGAAGAAATTAATATTATAGAATGAACTTTGAAATGTGTCCAAAGCTGGGTCTACACAGTAGTGCAGCAATTAAAGAGTGAATTTCCAAGCACCTTGTCCAGGTACTTGGTGTTTGGGAGAACTTTTTTTACCCTGGAAAGGAAATGTTATTTCTATGACTATAGGAATGACTTAGAAACCAAAGCTCTGGTGCAATGGACTGGGATTTCCCTTTCCAAGCAATGAGAAGGCTCTGAAGGGTCCTTTGTGCTTCCATTAGATCTCTATTTTTCATATTGGTCATTCACAGACATGAGACCATCAGATGGTCTAACAAAAAACATTACTTTTTCCTACCAACGGGGCATAAATTAAAAATTCTCTTCTTTCCAAATATGTATATTTCAAAGCATAACCTTAGTATCTCTACAGCCAACCCAGCACTTCTGACACTGCTCCTACTTGCTTTTCTGTAGCCTGAATCTGTTCTGGGATTTGCTCAGCTTCCATCAGTTGAGAGTATTCAAGCTTTGGTGTTGCAGTTTCCCCAAAATACCTAAGTGATTTCGGGGCTTTCATCCTTTTGATTATGATTTTTTGCAATGTTGTGCCTGTCCTTCATTTCAATTGGAACGCTGAGTTGCAGTGATTGGATTTTGCTCTAATTGCCCCCAGTTAAATCTTTGCCTTTCAATTTACTCTCCTAGTCAGAGGTACTGCCAGAGGTATTAGTAAACAAACACAGGTAAATTAAAAATTAAACAATGGTCAGGAATTCCATGGGTATAATTTGTCTTTGCCCCTGCAGCACAGATAATTTTGACTGAAAATAATCATCAGCTCTTTTCTGCAAATGGTGCAAGTCACCAAAGATATATTTACAGAATCTTCTGCTTATCCTTATATCTAACAAAAGGAAATTTAGATGACAAAAACATCTGAGGAATTTCACCAAGCAGAGCCAGCCTATGGTGTATGCAGCATTTCAGCTAGCCAGTTGCTGCAGGTATACTATTTCTGACAAAAAATAGAACAGACTTTATAAAAACTTTTTTTCTAGACTTTGATTCATTAAACTCTTTCAATATAACACAAACCAAAGGCCTGGAAAAAAAAAAAGAGTAAAAATTTCTGTAGTTTTTTTCCTTCAGGATAAGAACCTTTTGAAAAGCACAAAAAGTTACAAATATGAATATCATGGTACAAAATACCCATCTTTTAATTTTTTCATTCAAATGCTGTAGTGTGTTGGCTGCTAATTGGGATGAAAGTGGACATTTTGCATAGATATTTGTCTTTTCATTTTTGTTGGAAGTTTCTATTAAAAATGAAAACCCAGCAGGTACATAACTGATCTAAAAATGAGAGAGGATTTCAACCCAAGAAATAGCCAATTTCCTTCCTTTTCTAAAATAAAAGAAAGGTCATCTTGTTATATTTTCAGGATCTTGAAATATGTAAAACATTAACCCACTTTTCTTACACTTCGAGTTAAAATTGAAAAATTCAGGTATTAGACAGAAGGTCAAAATGTACTTTTATTAAAGAAAATTATACTTGTAAGGATGCTTTCAGCAAATGAAATAACCAACATTAAACAAAACTCCCGACGTTGGCTCCTGAATAATATAATCCTTCACTCAGTTTTAAATGATCTTTTCACTGGCAAGAGCTGAGATAAAAGCGTGACCTGAAAATGAAAGCATCAGGAGTGCAACTATTATAAACCTTAGTGCAGCATTTAGATTTTTTTTACATTAGTATGATGACTTGGAAATTTGAGGTTTAAAGGACAATTCAAAAGTAAATACTTTTATAATTAGAATGATTTTTTTTTTCTTCACCTTGACCATGCAGAACCTACTTAAAAACAGTTTTAAAACCAAGAAAAAAATAGGAGAGAGAGACACTAGGTGACACCAATAGAGTTTAAAAAGCCTGCAGCGTTTGTGAAGTGTGTACTACTGGGTAATTGTTGGGGGAAAGTAACTCTTTTGCTTCAGTTTGGTAGGTTACTTTATTGTAATTAAAATATTCTGTTGCCAGCCTCTCTAGCATGAATTTTCATTATAATACAAAATTGTACTTGAAATTAATTACCGTATGTCTCAACTCATCAGAAACTGACTTTTCTGACACTGGGGATGTCAGTTCTGATGACAACTGTGCTGAAAAGCAGGCATTATCCTTCTCCAGGTTTTCTCCCTTGCCACTCAGAAACCACTGCAGTGAAATGACCTGGACCACTGACGAAACCGAGTGTCTTGTTATTTCCAAAATACCAGGAAAAAACTCTTTGCCTCCCATGACAGTGAAGACTCATGCTAGTAGAGCTACCGGTTTTGCAAACACCAGCTCGTAGTAGTTCAACCAATGGTTTTTCTGGTGCTTTGTGTTTCCAGGTTTGGTGTAAATTCCTCCAAAAGTAGAGCCCATGAATGGCCACCTGAGATCTTCTAAAACTGCAGTCCTCAGCCAACTGCAGCACATATACTTTCCGATGAAATTCATCAGTGGCTCACTGTCAATATTGTGACCACACTTGGGTTTTGTTTTCAACTGGGTTGCCCAGTGAATAATGTAGCTCCTTGAAAAACACACAACCTTAATAAAACACAAGAAAAACAAACATTAAAATTGCAAAGCTCCTTACAAAATGCAGTCTTAATACGCATTCTTCAGCTTTCAGAGTGAGGAATGGACCTTCTTGGAAGTCTCAACGTGGCCTCAGGCACAGCATAGGGAAGTAATAACTTCAAAATGTCCATGCTGGCTACTCTGGGATCCAGTTCTGGCTCTTGGGTTCTCCAGTATCTTTGGGCCTAATAATTTCATCTGCATTTCACCAGTGGCAGCTTCCAGTACTGTTGTCTCTGCAGTGTTGGACAACAGAGTTAAGGCTGCTTAGACCATAAATAAGAACATATTTTCATTGACTCACAGATGTATTGACTGGAGAAGTCCTCTGCTGGTCCATCCTGTCTGAAGTGAGACTATCCCAACATCCAGTGAAGTCAGCCACAAATTTGTCCAGATTTGTCTTGAAAACCTTCAAGAATAGGGGTTGCACAATCCCTCCAGGCCCTTGTTAAGGGCTGCAGTACCCTTGTAATAAAAACTTTTTTAAGATGGTACATTTCCTCAAGATTATGGGTCCTCGTGTCCAAGCCATTTCGGCAGCCATTTCAGCATTTCAACATCTTAGAGCTGGGGTGCCCAGATTTGCGCTTTAGTCCCCGTGAGGACAAACTCATCCTATTCCTAAGGAGTCCATCACCTCTTGCTTCATAGGGTTACTTCAAAGCATAGGGCACTTCAGCCTCTAAGATACCATCTGTTGGCAGGTTATTTCCCTTGCACTAGAGTGAGGGTCAGCCCTGTATATTGTGAATAAAAAAGCATCCAGATACAATTTTGTAGCATTTATTTTTTACATTCCGTAGATATAGACGGCATTTAGTTCCAGAAAAAGATATAGCCACTAGGTCCTAACAACTTGGGGTAAAATAACCGTTCAGTAGCTTTTGGTATTTAGATGGACACCTGAAGGGTGGCATTTTCTAAAGGTGCTTCTGCCCAGAACATCCATTTATCTGCTGCAGCCCTTGTTCACAAAGCCAAGGCTGAGCCAGATGCATGTTGATTTTTAGCTAGAGTTTATTTAAGGGGAAGTGGGAGGAAAGAAATTAATTATTAGGTCACTGCTGAGTCGTTTTTTGGTTTTGGCGATGAAAAGCCAAGAGCCTGTCCTTGCTCCCATCCAGTTCAGGAAGAAATTGTTGACTGTGAGGGTGGCGAGAAGCTGTGGGGTTGCGCAGAGAAGCTGTGGCTGCCCCATCCCTGGAGGGGTTCAAGGCCAGGTTGGAGGGGGCTTGGAGCAACCTGGTCTGGTGGGAGGTATCTGAGGAGCACATGCCCAGGGCATGGGGGGATGGGACTGGATGATCCTTTCCAACCTAAGCCATTCTATGATTCTATGATTAAGGGCATTTCTAAACCAGATGCACCTTGATCCCCTAACTCAAGGGGAGAAATTACTCTTGGGTGACTTGGAGGTTTTCTTCTTTACTGTACGTGTGTGAGGTGCATGTGTATTGATGAGGCAGAGGGAAGAGAAGCAGTATCTGACCCTTTGTGCACATTGCTGTCCAATACTGAACATGACCAAATTCTGAAACCTCAAAACATGACAAAATGAAAATGCTGTCTATCCTTAACCGACGTGTTAGATCATGCTTGAGGTTGCAGAGGAGGAAACTTCAAGCCACAAGATGAGCTGCAACGGTCAGATTGCTGCGTAACACCCACATTGGTCTATGGTTGCACACAAAAGAAGTAGATGAAGTACCAGCAGATGGCACTCGGGAATATGCAGCAGTGTCTGTTGTGTGGGGTCAATGTCATTTTTCCACAGCATGTTTTGAACTGGTGCCTTCACTCTGCACTGCACGGGGGGAATCACTGCTCTGGCACTGGGTCACCAAGGTCGCAACTATGGGACCAAACCTGGCTCTTTCTGCTGCTTCAGGAAATACCCTCCTTCCTTGCTGCCCCATCATTAAATCTCATCCTAATTGCACGTTGCAGTCTCTTCCCTTGTGTTTTCCACCTCCCAGTCTCATGTTAGCCTCCAACATGGGGGCAGGCAAGGAGCTCGTGTGCTAGCCAACCTGTTTCTGTGGTACAGGTGATGCTTCAAACCATCACCCATGGGTGGAAGCTCACCCAGAGTGCCCCTGGGTGGTAGGTTTCTGGGGGTTGCTGACTATAGACCCTTCCTCACACTGACTCTTGCTTTGCACCAAAGCTCAGAAATGTTTAGATTTATAACCCGTCACAAACAAAGGGAGAAATCAAACCAGGCTGTGCATTTATACAAGTTATTCAAGTCAATCCAAATCCATTCAATACCTTAAAAAAATTTTACTATCAATTTGTGTTGAGCCATACTTGCCCATTTGGAACAATGACGCCAAGGTTGCCTGTAAATAGGTATTTTGGGGCAGGTGAGTGAAAACCTGATGGCTGTGGTAGAAACTGGGGCACTTTCTGAAGTGCTGTGCTTTAACTGTGTGATGCCAGCAGGACACATCTACACAGGGGTGCTGCTCACCTTCTGGACCCTCTGGGTTAATGTTAAATCTACTATTTTCTGATTTTTAATTCTGGCTGCCCAGGGAGTTTGGCACATAAAGTCCATGATAAAGATTCATTTGACTCTTCTGTTTTTCTTACCTTAATATTACTGTTTCAGGGATTTTCCTAAGATTCTTCAACCCGAGGCATGCACATAATTCCTTCTGCATCCACCTCTGATGTCTGAAAAATTGAAACGGCTCATTTCATTTAGTCAAAATGATAGATATCCCCAGCAGACAATGGTCTGTCGAGAGACTCTGACAGCGAACAATAAGGTGCAAGAGGGGTCCTCTCTGTGCGATCTTCTCTGAGCCTAAACACTGTACAGTGAAGAAATAGAAAAGAGCACCTCTTCCTCTACATCACCGTCAAGGTGATGCAGTTTTCCAGAATATTTCTCAAAGAGCCCAAAACGGTGATTGCATTTGTGGATGAAACTCTTCCAAGTCAAACAGCGACGACGTGAAATGTGTTTCAGAGAAATTATGGAGTCGTTTGTTTTTTAAAGACTGTACTTGTGACGAGTCACACCCTCAGCTGACAGAACTGGAGCTGGCTTAAGCAGAACCGTGCTGATTTCTGACTGCTGAAGTTGTTTTGTTATATGGTATCTATACGTATTCATGATTGTATCTGATTGTGTTTTCAAGGTGCAGTAAATTGCATATGTTAAAATAAATTACAGTGTTAATTAAAACGGCAATAGCAATAAAAAAACCAACCAGCAATAACATTAATAGTAATAATAGAGGAGTAGTAGTAGTAGTAGTAATAATAATAATAATAATAATAATAATAATAATAATATGCATTGTCTGGCTCCATTCTTGACTTCTCCTTCCCCAAAAGAGAGTTTTTAAATAAACATAACTTGCTTTCCATATCTCTTAGGAAAGGACACATGGGTTTCTAAGTCCTGCTGTGAACAGACAGGCTTGTAACCCCAGGCAGGTGCTATGATAGGCATGGCCTGTGGTAGTCTGACCCTGAGAAAGCCACTTGGTTCAAGCGAATGGATCACAGAAGACCTCTTTACATTGTATGACATTATTTGTTATAAAGACTTTAGTACAAAGATCCAGGTCTCTCTCTCTGAGGCTTTAGAGCTTTCTCTGCCATAACCTCAGGCCCCATCTCCATTCTTCTTCACTTGCCATGCAAAGCACCTTTCCTCAGCATTCATTGCTCTTCCCTCCTGCCTTTCCTGCTGAGTTCAACCCCATTATTTTTGTCCCTTCTGCTATGCCTTTTTCTGTCATCTCTGGCCCCTTCTTTCTCTGTTTCTCTGGTCTTTCATCATGTTCTCGGCAGGTAGTGCCTCTCCTGTTGACTTCAATGGGCAGTAGATGCGCTCTTCCTCCTACAAAGCCTCTTCTTGCGGTAGGGCCACAATTACAGCTTTTTCCAGTGCTGCCACTTATGCAAAGGACAACCTGGTATTTCAGATGACCCATTTTTATGAATAAACATTAAACACAGAAAATAAAGATTGATTCAAAACTGTCTTGTTGCACCAGTGGTAGGAAAGATCTGGTATGCTGAGGTATCTGTTAATACTGCATAATTAACAGTATTAATTACTGTTCTTCCATTAAAAGTCATCGATTAAATGTCTAATTAAGAGCTGCCCAAATATATATGGTGTTTAAATATAGTGGAGGGTTGGGATTTTGATGAACTCATTAATAGAGGTCTTATTTGTGAACAGTTACAATGGTTTTGCTGATCAAAGACAGGTTTACTATTTAGCTTTGCTGCATAGTTTCCTGGGAGAAAAAAAGATCAAAATTATCTTTTCTTTTGTATGCTTTTTCATATTTCAAGTGGCATGGCGGATACCTAATTTGCTTTCACTATCACACGTTCTCTTTTGACATCAGAGGACACATTTTCTGAGCTTCACAGAAGTTTTACCTGCTCAACTACCATTAAAGTCAATTGGATCATGTGGCTAAAGCAAGGTGTTAACAATTGGAAAATGCACTCCAGGGTTAAACTGCTGAACTTGAGCTATTAGATTGAAAGAGTTATCCATCTTCCAAAACACGACCTGCATTGCCGCGGCGTGGTGCCCCCTATTCATCACCTCCAGACAATTATACCTGCATTCAGCCCTGGTGTAAATGAAATTGCCTCGTCATTTGAATCATGTGGCTTAAGCCAGAGCTGGATCCATCCCACACAGAGCTGCTGAGTTTTCAGGGCAAAAAGAGGCCCAGGGATGGGGTGGTCGGCACTGGTTTGAGAGAATCACAGGAAAGAGAGGGAAAAGAAGGTATAAAAAAATAAATAAATAAGAGACTCACATTTCAAAACTGGATGTGGCTGTTGCTCAGTGGGATGCAAATATTGCACAAAGCTCGGCTGAAGGATGAGCAGGGTTTGTGATCCTTCCCCACACTGAAGCCTTAAGACCATCCTCTTCATCACGGTGCCTGCTGGCATGGAGAGCTTCAGGGCTGAAGCTTTTCACAAAGCCACCACTGATGGCAGTGACACCGACAGAAGTGACTAACTGGTCACTTCTGCCCTCTGGGCTAGGCATCAGATAACTTTTAAAGACTCAGGATGAAGTGCAGCTCACCTTCAGTGAAAGTGAAGGTGAGCAAATAAAAACTCACTCTAAAATATGTCTTTGAAGGAGATGGTGTGTGAGATAGTGAGATGTTTTTCTTGGCTTTTTGTGACTGAAGAAATGATTGTGACAATACACTGTATTTTTATAGAGTGCACTTAATTGCACAGCAATAGCAGAATGGTATTGGGTAATTATTTCCTGAAAGCTCCCACCTGAATGATCATCTGCACCAGCATCCCAGAGAAGAAGCCACAGGCAGATTGCATCTCACTCACCTGAAATGAGAGGGGCAGAACTAATCAAGAAATAATCTGTGGTAGGCCACAGTAACCAATTAACTAACTCCTAGCAGTTGGTAAAATAACCCTTGTGAGGAAAAGAAGGTAATGAGGCTCTCATGTCAACTTTATGGTGTGATCCCCTGGTATCTGAGAATATAAAACAGTTTTATTCTCATTTTCTGTGTATTTTCCAGTCCATTTCCTACCATAAAATCAAATAATGTGCCAATAAATACAGTATTTAAAATTTCATCACTTAATATGCTAACACTGAAGCTGGAGATGCCATGGGCAAGCCAAAGAGTAATGCACTGCCATACCTGGAAGGAACAAAATTATTTTACTACTCACAGGGATTGCTCAGGTGGTAACAAGGAGCATTGTCCCTGCCTTGGGCTGTGCTCTTTCACTCTGTTGTCTTCATGTGCAATGTCTTATTTTTGTTTTAGCTTGAGCGTCTCTAAAGGAAAGATCATTCTTTAGTAACTTCTATAATAATACTTCTCCTTGACAATGGCAACACAATGGTAGAAATATCAGTAATGACACAGACACTCCTCCTTTGGGAACGTCCCCGATGATAGGGAACTTGGAAGCAGACTTGGCTCGGAAGTGTCTCCATATAAAAAACTCTAGAATATCTAATATGAAATTCAATGTCTTTTCAAGGCATTTTTCACTGTTTTCCATGGGCTTAGTTGAAATCTCATTGCTCAGTTTCAACGACAAGGGCAGGATCTCTCCCAGCACTGAGTTGTCCACCAAATGACTCACAAAATATTGGGGTTTGAAAATAAGTGTTGACTGCAGAGGATTTCAAGACAAACAACACTTTTATGATTTCCATGAAAACAGTGAGGAGGGCTTCATGTGTGGATCTGAACTGAGTTCTGTATGTTAACAGATCATCATAATTGAATCGTCATAGAATGGTTTGGGTTGGAAGGGACCTTAAAAACCATCCAGTTC
>BJBW01007400.1:0-25330 GCA_004320125.1 Scolopax mira | reverse complement strand
GGCAACCTGGGCCAGGCTCTCACCACCCTCACAGTCAAGTTTCTTCCTGGAATTTCATCTCAATCTCCCCTCTCTCAGTTTAAAGCTGTTCCCCCTTGTCCTATGGCTCCCCTCCCTGACCAAGATTCCCTCTCCATCTCTCCGACAGCTCCCTTTAGCTATTGGGATGGGCACTATAGGGATGCGACAATGCATGTTGTGCTCCAACAGAAGACTGCATCCCTGTTGCAGAAAGCAGGTAGAAATGGTGGCTGAAAATGTTGCAGGTATATTAAAAAATGGGCAATAGAACCAAGAGTGGAAGGCAGATTTCCTGATCCACAGCCTGCTGCTCTGCCTGCCATACCTTATTTCTGCAAAGGACCCCCTGGGCAGAGAAAGGGGCTGCATTCCCACATGAGAGCTGACCTGTGGGATTGACACCTGGTTGGGCTAATTTACTTGAATCCAGACACATGCAAAAAAAAAAAAAAAAAAAAAAATTGCTTTTCAGCATAACCCGGCATATGCACGGTAGCAACCTTATGTGAATCAGCTGAATTGCTCTGCTGTTACCTGCTGGACTGGAAATGCATAGCAGGAGGGTTGAAAAGCCTCAAAATCGACTCCTCTAAGTAACGACTTGTTTGGCACCTCACTGAAATGAATGACGGGTCCCCTCCACTTCACCCTGGTATATGTTTAATTAGGGATTCAGCCATCAGAGCAGCAGTTTCCAGCTGCTGACAGTAAAAAGGAGGGAAAGGAAGAGATTGGCTTGATCTTGTACAGGTTAGAAATCCCCCAAACACCAGATTAATTAATTTAGAGGCTTTGATAATGTAGCTTAATCATGTTCACCTTTAGTTCTACATCTGTTTTTTTATTACTAAACAAGAAAATGACAAAAAAGCTTTTTGACCCCTCCATAATTGCTTTCTCTAAAAGAAAATATATAAATTTGCAGAAATGATTTCAGATTTCTCAACTGCAAGGTACAGATGGTCACAGTGTAAGATGTAGCTTCACATCATTACAACAGAAGATCAATAGATGATTAGAATGCTAGTTTAATTTCGAAGCTATTGTCTCTGTTTCCTTCACATCAGAAAGCTTCTCACACGTGAAGGTAAGCCTTAGCTGGAGGGTGTGTGCAGAGTCTGACGTGCAGAATGACATGTTGATTATAGGAGGATAATTAGAAGAGCGTTTAATGAATCTCAAGAGCTAGAGCTCGAATGCCTTGGATCACAGGTTTTATCACCCGTGGTCTTGTGATGAAGGCGTTTTACCACAATTGCCTGTTTTGCTGATGTTTCAATCCAATTATGTTTTAGAAGCATGCAAGAAATATGTCAAAACTATTTGCCTGACTGCACTACAACGAGCTCTGCACTGGGACAAGGTTTTTTTGGCGTTGCATCTCCATTATGGACAAGGTTTAGATAACTCAAGGAAAGCGTCCCAGCTCTGAGCACATGTTGAGATCAACCCTCTGTGGGGTTTGAAGGCTTTGTTTCATAACGTCTTACAAATCCAAACAGTAAATATGCCATAGAAAGGAATGATAATAAAATGGGTTAATTGAATTCTGTATCAACTTCTCAATAGCAAATTGATTCAAAAGGCAGATGTTATATGACACAAGTTATGGAATTTGGCACAGGACAAGAGTCTCCTATTTATAAAGAAAAATTAATATAATCAAGGTCAGGTCTAATTTGATTTGCAGCTATTATTTTAAATGATGCGGAGGATTAGTATGTATCGCTAACAGGCAGCCTAGAATCAATGGATTCCAATTTATTTATTGCATTTTCCCATTATAGTGAAGATATCTGCTTTAACTGGGTGGGAGACAAATGCTGGAGGTCTTCTCTGTATGAGAAACTGCATGGTATAATGTAATTTTGATGGCAAATAAAGTAATGTGCTTCAATTTCTGAGCCTTACTACCCTAAAACACTATCCATGAACCTCATCCTGTCAATAACAAAAGCATCTCTTCTGTAAAGACAAAGAAGAAAGGGTTGGAAAGGGGAGTATGGATGAAATAAAACGATTTTGCATCAAAATGCCTGGGAACAAGTTTTCTCTAAACAGAGTTAACGCCTGGAAGGTCAGTTGGATGGTTTGTGTTGTACCACAACAATGACAGCTCTTGTCTTCCAGCGCAAAGTTCTAGAGAAGGAGAAGAGGGTGTGTTTATTTGTGGAAAACAAACAAAAGAAAATTTAAACCAGATTTTAAGATCAATATATATCACATACACAATCATTCAATGTTGTTCTTGCCTCAAATACTCTCTGGAGGGATGCATTTCATTCATTGTCAGGTCAAGACAGGTGCCACCAAGGATGGAGTCACTGCTTCTCTGGGATCTGTAGCACTACTTCAGAGGGTGTAAAGGGATTTGCATTGTTAATCTTTATTTCACTAGATTTTTTGGTCCAAATTTTGGAAATGTATGCCAAGAGACAGAGGCTGATTTAACAAGAGGAATGGCCATGTCTCTTCCAGCCTGTTGAGATGAACATTGACACACATTTTCAAAACATTTCTAACCCATTTAGAGACTGATAAATTTAAAACTTCCAGTAAAAATGTTCATTTTGTGGTGATTATCTTACAGTCTTAGGAAGTGAGAGAGATATATTTATTGCCCTTTTCAATGGTGACATTTGAGGAGTTAAAGAGCAATTATGAAACAAGCAATATTGTGTGGTCACTTGCAATACCATAGAAGTGGGCTTGATGACACTTGAGGTCCCTTTTTTTCCTCTGCTCCTAATCTAACAGCAAATGTAATCTTTTTCTTTTCTTCTTTTTTTTTTTTCTCTTTTCTTTTTCAATTCAGAATTGTTTTTCTTGAACAATCTTGTGAAGACAATGAAGGCAGAGAAGGTCTGGTTGCCATCCACATGGCAAGCATGGACATCCAGACATGTCACTGAAAGCGTTCAAGCCAATGCAGAGGCTTCAGACATGTTGCTGTGACTTTGTACTGACTCCCCCAAAAAGAAACCTACCCGCCTGACCATCTAAGCAGTGCATGGGCTTTTGGAGGCTGTCTTCCTTTTCTGAGGTGTCACTTTGGTGGCTCTGACTACCAGCCCTTGACAGAGACTAGGCTCACTGTGAACAGCTCAAGGACCATTTGGCAGTCAAGGCTCTGGGGAGACCTTAGAGCGCCTTCTAGTCCCTCAAGGGGCTCCAGGAGAGATGGGGAGGGACTCTGGATCAGGGAGGGGAGCCATGGGACAAAGGGGAACAGTTTTACACTGAAAGAGGGAAGACTGAGATGAGATATGAGGAAGGAATTTTTCACTACAAGGGTAGTGAGAGGCTGGCCCAGGTTGCCCAGAGAAGCTGTGGCTGCCCCATCCCTGGAGGGGTTCAAGGCCAGGTTGGAGGGGGCTTGGAGCAACCTGGTCTGGTGGGAGGTGTCCCTGCCCAGGGCAGCGGGGTGGCACTTGATGATCTTTAAGGTCCCTTCCATCTCTAGCCATTCTATGACTGTATGTTCTTCAGCTCTCTAGAAAAGTTACCCAATTTAAGTCTCTGCACCAAGGAAGGGCATTTTAAACCTTTTAATGCGCTGCTGTCCCTAAAGGGAGGAATTTATTAGTGTGGTTTACAGGTTTCCCCGCTGGAGAAGATGTTGAGAGACTCTGGTTCCATTTTTTGCCCAGTGTGGGACCAGGCACACAAACCTGCCCCTTCCAGCAGCTCCCAGCGAACACCCACGACAGCTGGCTCTCGTCTTTGAAGCACAAGGATCTTACAGAGATTAAAAAAGCACAGCTGGGAGGGCCTGAAACTGCTGGGTGAGAGGATGGATCACTGAAGCTGTATGTCATAGGAGAGGGATTTTTGCTCTCTCTTGTACTGGAGACGTGCATATGCTTTTATCTTTAGCAATGGGGATAGAGAGTATTCAGTCTCTTTAAAGGGAAAAATAAAAATTGATAAACTGCCCCATGATTTACTACTGAATGAATTCACTGGTGTATAATTTTCGCTGCTTGTGCATAAGTACTGTCAGGAAGGGAGAAATTGGCTGCACCACTATCATTAAAATCTTATGTAATGAATAAGATGAGGCATCAGGAAATGGTACGATATACTTTATTATGTACTTAGATGAATGGATTTCTTGGTCTAACTACAGAAATCTGGAGTGGGATCCAATCACTGTGAAATCTTATTCTTCCAGACTTTGACAGTGCATTTGGACTTGGGCTACTACTTTTTTTTACTATAATCCAATACAAGAATAAAGCTGTACAAGCTGCCCTCCTCTTCTACAAAACATCTTCTTCCTCTGTAGGGTTTCAAACACTGAAGCACCATTTTAAAATTTGCCCTGACCTAAACTGTCTGAAATTCAGTCCCAGACCGCTAACCAGAAGAAAAACCCTGTACAGGAATTGAGACCATTCCTAAGTAACACGTAAAGGGCTATGAAACACCTTAAAATACTAAATGGCAGATGTAAGTTATTTCTTATAAAAGGAATCATATGGAAAATGCTGAGAAACCAGAGTTGGAGTTGAATCGAAGGGAGTGAAAACATTTGCTTATGAGCAGGAAACGCATAGGGAGCCTGGAGGGAATAAGGACTTCTGTTGCAAGAAATCCTGTAGAAATGAGGGGATTGGAGTTTTTGAGGATCTTTTTCCCTCTGGACAGCTGTCAGAACCCATTTTTCCTTGCTGCTGGCATCAGTCAGGAACACACAGCTTCATAAACATCCCTCAAGATCTGAAGTATTTGGCACTGCTGGAAAGAATTTCGAATGGGTTGTGTTGCTTACCTTTGACATCAATAATACATTCATTAATATAAACCATATAAATCATCTACCAAAGCTTGTCTATCTAGAGGTCAGAGCTTTCATCTTGCTGTATGAGTATATTTTTATACTTGTGAAATGTTCATTGTTGAGCTACTTGAAATACTCGCCAAACAATGGCAGACAGTAAATTAAAACTGATTTATGAAACCTCACAGATTGTGGTTCATCTCCCATAACTTTGGCTGAAAAAAGTTAAATGCCTTTCCCCAGTTAATCATCTGACCTCATTTGATAATGAGCAGGAGAGTCAAGGACCTCTGGAGATGGAGTTATCCATCTTTTAGACGGTGATCTCAGAGCAGCACAAATTGGGACAGAGGGACAAAGCCCCTCTCCCTTTAGTCCCTAAAGAAGACAGATGAAGATATGACACAACTCGTACACACACAGGTGTCCATAATTTTCAATAATGTTTTTAAAGCTTCATCTTAAACCTGGGAAAAAAAATCCTGGCTCAGGCCCCTTGGGACAGTCTTCATCTGTTTATGTCAAAGTGTGTCCTCATAAAATCATGGATCATTTTTCTCCATCTCACCCGCAGGATGGACTGCTCTCCACCATTTGAGCAGATACTCTGTATTTTGCTTTCTCTTGTTTCTCAGCGAGTCAGCCAAGCTTGATTTGCTCCATACACATCAAACCTTGCTCTGAAGACAGAATTATTAATTTCCTGTAGCCTTTTTTTTTCTTTTGCCTTTTTTTTTTTTTCTGATGTGTCTTGCTACAGTGGCTGAATGGTTCACAAATTCAATCTGGATATTTTCTTGCCACCTCAGTGAGACAAGAGGCAATTATTAACCCTTGTTTTCAGAGAGAAAAGTGAGGCACAACGAGATTACGTTTAGTTATTCACTGGTTTCAGATACCCAGGCCAGGACACCTTGGAGCTGATATTTGAGGGTGCTTAGCTGGATTTAGCACTTCTTATTCAAAGCGCAATTCCCTCTGGCTTGGGCTGCAGCTGTGAATGCTCAGCAATATTTGCAAACCAATCACCAGGGTCTCACTCTGGTACCTGGAAAATGAGGTCTGCATAAGAAGTGACCCCCTGCAGAAGGTGTGGGAGCAGGGTTAATTTGATGAAAAAGCACAGTCTCCCAATTGCGGAGCCTTAACTTTAGGTACCTGGTGTGAGAAGAGAAAGCTAAACCAGAAAATTAGGAACCTACATCTTCTCTTAAGTGCCTTAAACCTCAGCAGCCCTTATTCACAGCACAGACAGGAGAAAAGAGAAATAAAAACAGAGATCGAGACTGACATCCTGGATCCCACCTATCTTCGGGTTTACTCATGAATTCATCTATTTGCATCTATCTGTGCTCCTGATTTGCTGTGTTCTGCCATATTTGTTCCCTGAGACCATGTGGCAGCCTGTGCAGGAGAGGAGGAGGCAGAGGGTTGCTGAGATTGCAGCAGCCCGGCGTGGGGGGAAAGCCTTCACCAGGACACACCAGAGATGTGCTGGAACCTTTTGGCAGCCTGATGGGATTTAAATGCACACTCCCAAACTCCATTTAGTTTTAACAACCAGGCTTATCAACAGCTACATTTAGACAAATCCAAAAACCAGTTAAATACAAACTCTTTAACTGGATTCATCCTTTCAACAGCCTCACAGAATTATTAAAGTTACAGAAAATGCTGTATATTGGCAGAATAGCTGTTCAGAATCCTTTATTAGAACTCATGGATTACATTTTATAACAAAAGCTAAATCCTATGCTGTTCCTTTATTTACAGCTGAACTTTCTGGCTTTGGAAACAAGATAAAGCACAGATGTCAAGGATCTCTTATCCAAAAAGCCTTGCCTTTTCTCTGTGAACATGATATTTTAATCCATAAACTTCATAATGCATATGTGATTTCAAGCCATAGTAATTGATTAATAACTTCATTATATGCTTAGTATATGACTTTTGTCCTATTGATTAACGTTGCAGTGAGGTTATAACATCACCAGAATCACAATGTTGCTAAAGATAATTTTTAAAAGATCAAAGTCCAGCATTGCTAATGTCTTATAAATAGAGATAATGCTAGAAAAATCTCCATTACCTAATTTGCAAACACTTCAGACAAATAGACCTGTGTTCTGCAAAACAGATTGGCCTGACAAGTCTGCTAGAAATTATAACATAAGGTTTGTTCCTTTTAACTGGCCTGAACTGCTTGAATGAGTGTGGGAAATAGGTAAAATTGCAAGACTGATTTTTCCTATCAACATTCTTTCCTCCTCCTTCCTTTACTCTGGCTCCCCTCATACCATTGGTGATGTGACCTGGCAGCAGGAACATTCTTCCCCAGATGATTAAAAAAAAAGAGCAAAAACTGTAAGCAATTCAAAGTACCTGCTTTGCTGTGAAGTTCTGGACATCCGGGTAGAGGTGGTTCTCCCATTTCCATGCACCCAGACAGTTGGATACGTTGGAGCTCTCTGTGCTAAGCAACAGAAAGAGGGTTCTATACAGAATCTCCAGGTTGAGTTTAAAAATTGATGCTTTATGGCAGGGGTAAAATAAAGTTTCCTCTAAATGTAATAAACAGGATGGGTGCTCCTGCAGCCACAGGCTGGACTGAAGAGGCCAAACTATCTCCACCTGTGTCCTCAGGCCCCAGAGACCATACCCAACAGGTGGTTAGCTCCAATTAGCAGATGTGGGGCTGGTGGGAGGCTGGGACCAGGAACATGCCTGGGGTGAAAGCAGGGGTGTGTTTTGGGGGAGCACCACAGGGCTCCTGCAAACTCCCCTGGAGTGCCATCACAAGACTCTGCTACAGCTGTTAATACAAATAACCACACCAATGTCCATGGGTTATGCTGATGTGCAGCCACAGGAGCTGCTGCCTTTATTTTGCAAAATAATCCTGTTTTACCCTGCTTCCATCATGTCCAGGTGAGCCTTCTTCCCTGGGAATATTGTGGCAATGAGCAATCAATTTTCTCCTCCTCACAGGGAGATGTTTCTCATTCTTGGGCATTCGCCATATTCCTGGATCACAATGTGGATAGGATGGGCCAGGCACAACAGTTGCAGGCATTTTTGATGTAATGAGGGTATTTCTTGGATTATTGCCTTTAACTGTCCCTTCAGGGGGCTTCCCCGAGGGCGTTAATTAGAGTCTCCTGGCATGAATTACAGCCAGGTGTCAGGTCCCAGACTGCCTCAAAGACTTGGAGCATTCTGCCCTCAGATTACTACAGAGAAAGGGAAATAAAAGATTTTTTTTTCCTCTTTTGAAAGACTTGTGAAGAAAACCAACCACTGCTAAATAATCAATGTTTGTTCCAGAGGCATGAGAGATGAGGTTTGTTAATGCTAATTGCTAATAAAAACTCACAACACAGTCAGCCTTCTGTATTACAGCATGAATGACATGAAGATTGTGCATCAGTCAGGGGTATTTTTCTCCAGGATTTTCTATAAGTATTATTATTATAACTGATCAAAACAGAAGTCTTTGAAAGGGAAGAGGAAAGTGAAAGCAATGGTGAGGGATCTTTCCATTTGTTTTAGGTCCTGTTGTGTTTCCAAGTCTATCACCCTCAGATTTACTTGGAGGTAAAAAGAAATGCCAAAAAGATGAAGCAACTTGGACAGCCTTTCATTTCTTTTTTCATTGTGCTTTTTTTTTTTTTTTTTTGTAAAATAAAAATAAGATAAATGAGTCAGTCCGTATGTAATAAGGAAATCTGCATGAATCTAGATTTATTTTTTTTTTACCATGGAAAGCCTGGCACACTGCTCCCCCACAATCACAGTCTTTGAGAGGTATCTGAGACAGGAAAAGCAACTAGAGTTTAAAACAAAACCCCTTTAATATCTTACTGGAGTCATGGCTTTCTAAGCTTCATCCTTGGATCAAGCAGCCCAACTGACAAAATGCACCCCAGCAAAATGTTACAGAGAAACCCAACCAAGAAACCTTCTTGTTCTGAAGGAGCGATGTTGAATTTCAAAGCTTTGAACGATTTTGCAAAGGCGATAACCCGCTCCCAGAAGTAGCACTCTGAAGGGCTAGGTAGTCACTGGGTCAAAGTATGTGTCAAAGAAAATATTCTTTGGGCTTCTGTTGGGCTCCTTCCTAGGAAACTTTTCCATTAGCAACCTGGTTTTAGAAGGTTTTAAGAAAATATGAAAGCGAGAGTTTTTATCACTCTGTCACCAGGGTGCTTTGTCAAAGTTCTTATACAAGCACATGCAATACATCACTTTCTACATTATTTTCCAGTGAAAAGCAAAATGGCTTTATGGATCCTTTTTTCAGGATGGGTGGGGGGAAGTAAAAAGGAACAGCCAGTGACATGCAAAGGTGGGCTGTAAAGAGTAGAAGCAGAAATCTGCTCTGAATAAGTTTAAGCAACAAGAGACCCTTTCTGACAAGTAGGCTCTGGAAAAAGATGCTGAGGAGAAATGGTGAGATGATGCCAAAGATAAATGGAAAAAAAAAAAAGATATGACAGCTTTGCCCAGTCAATGTATCATGGAGAATACATGGGGAATAGTTATGCATTGGTGTGGAGAGGACAATTTATTCTGTTTTTTTTTCCATGGCTCTTACAAACTCTAAATTCATAGCCTGAGTCCTTCAAATAAGCCAAGATCTCAGAGCACAGTTTCATCAGCCAGTGGTGCTGCAAGACAGGGATGAGGCTGTTATACTCTGGTGTGAACGTTGTGGTCAGGTAACTGGATGAAATTTGAATGGGTAACTAGGAAAGGGGCATGTCTGCTCCCTCTGAGCTATGTTAAATGCAAGAGATCACCACATACCAGCCCTGTACATACACATGGACAATAACACAATGTCCAATACAAAATAATACATTATTAGAACCTAACAGAATTTCTGTTTTCCTCATGCTGCTCCAGCAGTCTTCCAGTATCCTAATTCCCTTTAGAAGAAGAACCCATCAAGAAGCAAAGGCACTTCATTACATTTATCACTGGTGATGGTGTCCATTCTTTCTAAAAACTAGTCAGCCAGTGATCATTTTATTGAAAAATAAGTGTATTTTTTGTTTTGTTGTTATATTTTAATATAACAACACAGTGTGTGTATATAGTGAATGAATATAGTGTGTTATAATAGTCCTACAAGGGATGAACCCAGTCTGGGTAGGAACGTGCCATTGCTATGTTCCACCATTCCCACAACATCCTGATTTCCAGCACAGTAACTGAACTGTTCTGTATCGGGTTTGGTTTTTTTTCCTAATTGCATTGAATCGCTGTGACAAAACAGAGACTGCAATTTGGTTTCTTGATGAAGCCCATTTTTAAGCTCAAATCTTGGTTCTTTTTCAGCTTAATTCTTCTTTGAAATAAAAACTGCTTTTTTAAGCCTGAACCATGTCAAGATTTATCACAGCATTTCTGCACAAAGGCTAGTACTTTAAGAGTGGGCTTGCAGGATGGACTGAGGCTTTGGTTCATGAAATATATCCCTATCTTACACCAGTTTGCAGGGGTTTGGGGTTTTGTTTTGGTTTTCTTGGTTGGTTGGGGTTGGTTTTTTTCGCCCATTTAGCAAAGCACTGCTTGACTGTGCTTCAGGGAAAAGTGAAGACTTTTCTTCTCTCAGCATCTCGTCTCAGAACCTGGGGAAGGTTCTGCTACTAGAAGGGAGAAAGTGGGACTTATACTTAACTGATTTACCACCAAGATGGTCAGATCAGATGCGATCTTCCTCCAAATATCATCACAAATAACTGTTCTTTCAGCAAATGATGTGCTTAACTTTAGACACATGAATTATCCCTCCCCTGCTCTGCAAAATCTCATTAGCAGGTGCTCAGATCCTGAAGAAGTTGAGTCTTTGCCCAAATCGAGCATGAATATGCATACTGGTTGAACAATTTGTCTTTCACTATAGGATTATGCAAATTGCAGATTACACACGCAAATGAATTGCCACTCCTTGATTTACAATTAATCACTTCAACCGTTTCTCCATCTGCTTTTGTTCCACTTTTATTGTTCCTTTCATTTCTCTAGTATATCAATCTGCACTTTCCTGCAGGGAAATGGTTGCATTGACTCAGTCTAGTAAATAGAAAGTCTCTCTTTTCCACCACAAATTCCAAACTTTTGGAAAGGTGACATCCTATTTCTCCAGGAAAAGCTTTTTTCTCCAAATTTAGCAGATAAATTCCTTTCCTCTCTCTAGGTCAGGGAGCTTCCCGAAGGAGACTGGTGCAATAGCAGAAGTGATCAAGCAGAGATGCTTCAGCCCAGGCAAGAGAGGAGGCTTCATGCCAAAGGCAACATGCAATTAGCATTCAAAGTCAGAAAAGGTGCCTGCATCAGAAAAATGTCACTTAAATCTCAGCATGCACCTGTCAGGCCGACAGTACTGCTCCAAGATTTGTGATCTCTGGACTATCCAGAGAATTAGTTGGTCTGTATTGCAGCACAGTGAAACTCTCTCTCCTTTTTTTAATCCTTCCTCATCTTTGGCTGGCTTCACCTATGTGAAATTCCTAACCTGCCTTGAGTTCTTCTAGTGCTTAATTTCACCTGGTCCTTGCAGCTGAAGCTCTCAACATCAGCCATGGAGGTTCAGTCTTTCCTAGGATGAGTCACTAATAAAAATGAGGATAGGAGGGAGAGGAGAGTGGGAAAATGAAGGCTTGGGGATAATAAGTGAGCGCAGCTAAGACTCAACTGGTTCAGCAGCTGGTTCAGCACACCCATTATGGCAAAGAATCTGCTGCTATGCTGTAACTAGCACAGTAATTTGTCAGTAGGTGTCTAGTATTCACTGCACATCTCCTCATCCATATGGAATAACTGCACATTTGTTCAGGGTTTGCTTCCTTAAACTTTGAGTTGTTAAAGCACGGGTTGATTTCAGTCAGGAAAGTATAGGTTGCTTTGAGTTGTCAAAGTATGGGTCATCCTGGCTGCAGTGGAAATCATGAGCAGTTTCTTTGGCAAGAAATCAAAAGTAAGAGCCGTCATGGTGGCACCAGAACTTCAGAGGTAGCAACCAAGGGCTTGCACTCATATAAGTAGTGCTGATGAATACCGTTGTCTACTAGGGTTGACACAGGGCACTTGAAGGATTGGTTGACAGAGACCACTGGCTCTGCCAGCGTGGCACAGGTTCAAATGCAGTGCAGGTTTCTAGCAGAAAAAGCTGCATCTTTTGTGTTCTAGGTCCATTTGAGGTGCTATCTTTTGCTTAAGTCCATGTTCCCCAAAACCCTGAGTCATACAGCACCTGAGATGCTCCTCAGTCCTGCCACAGGAGCAATCAGGCTGCTGCCAGATAGGTGTCTCTACTATGCAAAGGTTTCTGACACCCCAGGCCATGCATTGCAAAACTATGTTGGAAAATGAGAAATAAGGATTATTCTTTTCTACTTTGGAGAAAGTTAAATGGCTTCTTTGCTTCCAAATGGTGAATAAGTTTTCAATAAAGCTTTCCATAAGAGCTTTCACCTGTTTTCGAAGAAAAAAAAGAAATCAATAAATCTTTCTGGCTACTGTCTATATCAATGGGGGAAAAAAATATACTTATTGGTGTATCAATTACCACAATTAATTGGTTAATGGCCTCAGATACCCTTCTGTGCTCAGGAGATTTGTCTATTGGCTACTTTCATTAGATTTTCTAAAACATATTATGTGGCCTTTCCCATCAAGGAAGGAGTTAGGATTTTACATGGACACCCCCTCTGATTCTTTGTGTTACCCCAGGGAACAGAGGGTACCTAATGAAGGTCATTACTCCTAGCTTGGATAAACTTCTGTTATTAAGAGGATAAATATGTGTGGGGTTCTTTCTTTCCTCTGAAGTAATCAAGCTGGTCAAGAGTGCTGAATAAAAGATAAGAACTATTCCTCCAATTTTTTCAGTGCTTTTTCATTACTAGAAAAAGTGCCACAGAGAGTTCTGGTTTAACTGCCCTTCCTGATAAAGAAGTGTTTCTATGTCAGACTTGCAGGTGTCAAAAGTCTTTGGAATATCTCTTGGTGAAAAGTTGCTTGTAGCCCACTCTCTCCTTCCGTGACCAGGAGCCGGTCAGTCTATTCCTGTCTCCATGACAACCAGGATTTTAGAAATCACCTCAGTGCCTGTTTCAGATGATGCTTCATCCTGAACAGGATAGAGACAATGTCAGAAAATGTGTATAACCCAACTCAAGAAGTACCTTGATTAAAAAACTTAAGCGAGCTGTTTCCTGAGAGTGCCTTCCCCATAACTCAGACTGGGAAGCCCCTGACTTGCACTTGGATAGATATCTTTGAAGGGAATTAGGGGTCACAGGTGCGGAAGTGCATCGCTATTTTGGTGTGTTTTCATTTCAGAGTGGAAAGTTCCACAAGATCTACAAAACTCAGATTTGCTAGATCTTCCCCATTTTCCCATCCTAGGGGCATGCAGGTTTCAGAGTGGAAGACTCCAGGTGCTCATCACCCACAGTGATGGCATCCCTTCTCCTGCAGCACTAGATGACTACAGAATCAAGGAACAAACAGACTAGTTCCTCCAAACTTGCAAGAGCAGTAAGAGGTTGGCTGTGACTCTCAATGTGAAATGAATTGTATGGCATGAGAAAGAGAATAATGGAAGATAAATGAGCTCAAATGCAGCCATGACTTTGAAATATGAAAATAAATTTATTTTTAAGGGGGAACGTTAAAATGAATGAAACATAAAACCCCGCCAATTCGTG
The DNA here is from genome assembly GCA_004320125.1 of Scolopax mira. Lineage (NCBI taxonomy): Eukaryota > Metazoa > Chordata > Aves > Charadriiformes > Scolopacidae > Scolopax > Scolopax mira. The sequence goes on along the minus strand of BJBW01007400.1, from coordinate 11,809 downwards.
GAAGAGTTAACAAAATGCTTTATATCCTGTCGCCATCTACTGGATTTGAGCTGCAGCAGGAGAATGCGGGAGAGACCAGATCACGGAGGCTCTGAGGACACTGGGCAAAATGCAAGGAGAGCTGCAGACCATGGTAACTCCAAGGCCACAAAATCCAAGGCCAAGAGATGTGAACTGCTTCCCATCCCCATCATCATCTAGACAGGTGTCTGCTGCACAAAAAGACGGTGTGTGGTTGAGTTCCTCTAATGAAGGGGAACTGTCACCAGCAGTGTCTCCTCTGGCCAGGGTGACCCAAGGAGGGCTGGAGGGAGGGTGGATTTTCATGTCAGAAGCTGGTATTTCTGCACTCATGGCTTCTAGGGGCATGTTGAGTGGGACATCACTGCTGTCTCCACTCCATGTACCTCTGGAGTTTGTAGTTCATGGATTCATGGATTCACAGATTAGACAGAGTTGGAAGGGACCTCTAGAGATCATCTAGTCCAACTCCCCTGCTAAAGCAGGATTGCCCAGAGCACATCACTCAGGATTGCGTCAAGGCGCATGAGACTGCATTTGCATTTTCTCTTGAAGATCTCCAGAGAAGGGGACTCCACAACCTCTCTTGGCAGCCTGTTCCAAGGCTCTGTCACTCTCACGGTAAAGAAGTTCTTCTTCATATTTGAGTGGAAATTCCCATGTTCCAGCTTGTGCTGTTGCCCCTTGTCCTATCGCTGGAAACCACTTCTAGAATGAAATTGAGAAACAAGAATCAAAAGGCTTTTTGGACCAGATAGCTTTTTCTACTTTATTTTTTGAAGTGCAACCTAAAAACATTGTGCTTTATTTGCCCCAAAACATAAGAGAAGAAATACACCTCTGCTCAGAAAGGAGTGGGTGGTAAGGCATTTGCTTCATCCATAGCCCAATATTGGAGATCCTGGATGGTTCCTCTCCTGTCTATTAAAAGCTGACCTCATATTCCCCAGGAAAGCACACAAGCTGTCCTTCTTCATGGTGTTTGTGTAAGCAGGAATACTCTCATATAGTCAATATGAAATCCTTCTAATCCACTAAAATCAGTCAATAAGCAGTGGAATTCCCTTTATGGAGCAACGTTCAAACCCTCAGCTGGGAGAGCTGTCTTGCTCACTTTGTTTATTTCAGTGACCACTTATTAAATATTTCACACAGTCTGAAGCAATCTCAACAAAAGTGACTGTTCTTGAAAAACTCTTCTAGGTAATAATTAATACTCTTAATAATCAGAGCTAAGATCATTTTCAAATCTAGTCTCTACTTACAATAAGGCAGGGATTTGCTCCGAGATAACCCAGGCTCTGGGACATCCTAAGGATATTCTTCCCCAAAAATCTAATTATTTTTTTTTCCAAAATAAATTATTCTGATAATTTTGGCCTTAGTTAAGATCAGATAAAAAGAATCAAAAAACACACATACAGGGAGTTGGACTAGATGATCCCTATGGTCCCTTCCAACTCCAAAAAATTCAGTGAAATTCAGTGAAATTCAGTGAAACAATAACGAAAAAAAGATATTTCTCATGCAATGTTAGCTGCCCACAATCTAGACATCTACTTTAAATTATCATTCACTTTTCCTTTATAGAGAATGGAACAAAAGAGACACTGCTCAAAGATGATGCATCCCACCTATTTAAGACATTTATCCTAAACTGGAATAATCTGCCCTATGTGGATGCTGATTTTTTTTTTCAATATTAGTATTCACTGAAATTATTTCAGAATGTAATTGTATCCTGATGAAAGGTTGATTATATACGTGTGTAGTTCCAGATGAATGAAGAAACTGTTGATTGGTTAAGAACAGCAGTGCCCTGGTGTGAGGAAAGATGATTGAAAGTAGACCTGAAATCAGCCTTGTCTTCAAATTAGAAAACTAGTGCTCCTTAGACTCAATAAAATGAAATTACTTAAATTGCATTCTATCTTGATACCATCTCTAAAATGTAGGAAATCGGAACACCTAGTTTTTAGACAAAGTTTCGACTTTTTAAAATCTAAACAAAACCATGTCTGATTTGTTAAATTTCCACTTTTCCATCCATTCTTTTCTCCCAGGATAGACTCTCTACTTATGTTCCTTCCTACCTCCTTTAGGCTCTGGGCCTAAAGCTGAGTTTGCTTTAGGTGTACTCTGAATTTTCAGAATAGTGGTTTGCAGGGTGAGAAGCACCCTGGGTGCTTGCTCTCTTCAGAGACAAACGTTGCACTTCTTCAAAGTCCATGGGGCTTATATACACTTACACAGATCTGAATTAATTCTGAGAAAAATTTGCTCTTAATATATACCACTTTACTGGCAATCCATCCCCTTTTCCTAAGAATAGTTTTCTGTGTCTGATGGGCGAAGGATTATCATTGTATCGGTTGTCTGCATGTGTTACCAGACCATCTGTCATTTCTCTTCTGATGGGTTGGGTCAAATATTCACTTGATTTGTGAAGAGGAGAATGAATATGCAGACTCTTTATGTTATCTCACCCTTCAGATGTGTCTGGGCTGGCTCTTCTACTGCCAGATCAGCCTCTGGGGCAGGAGGATGACCTACTGCCAAGGCTTTGCTGAAGGACAGTGTTACCATAGCATCATCTCCTTTTGCCTCCTGAGCATCACTTCACTCTGAGAATGACCTTTGGAGAGTCAGGCTATTCCAAGAGACAACACTAGGGAAGATAATCTGAACAGGGACAGGTTCGTTCATCCAAAATATATAATTAAGTCCTCAAGGGATCTTCTGATTTTGATTGATTAAAGGCACTGTCACTTTTATGGGGCTCCATCTCAGGGTAGCTATGGAAACATTCGAAAAACAGGGTTTTGGTGAATGATGGGCTCTGTAATGTAATTTTCTGCGTAAAGCACAAATTGCCTCAATTACAGAGATCTGTCCTTTGTGGGGCATGGTTTGATGTACCCAGGTATAAGGGAGGTGAGCTGGAAGCTGATTTGGGGGGGTCCTGACTCCTTGGGGGTCCTGACCAGCACCAGCGTTGGGTGAGACAGCAAAATTTTGCCCTTCTGCTCTTCTACCCTTGCAGTCCCCCAAAAAGGGACTGCAAGAAAAATTAGTGCAAATACTGCAAGAAATTTAGGGTTTTGAGGCACAAAGAAGGTGCTATGTGCCATCTGCTTGACAGTACCTGTCCATGCAGAATTCATAGTATCATAGAATCATTGAAGGGACCTTAAAGATCATCCAGTCCCACCTCCCTGCCCTGGGCAAGGACACCTCCCCTCAGACCAGGTTACTCAAAACCCCATCCAGCCTGGCCTTGAACCCCTCCAGGGATGGGGCAGCCACAGCTTCTCTGGGCAACCTGGGCCAGGCTCTCACCACCCTTAGAGTCAAGAATTTTTTAATATCAATGAGTGTGCAACAGCTTAGCCCTGAGTGTAAACACTTGTATATGAAAGGGGGGAAATGTGGGGCTTCACAGACCATACAAAGCCTGGATTAAAATCCCCAACATAACTTTCTCCATAGTCCTCTGTCTGAAATGCTGACCTGCCCCTTGGATGTCTTTTTATCTTGTTAAATGTTTGCCAGCTTTTCCCTCCAGGGGCTCAGAGGTCCAGGTCCATGTCCATGCCCCTGCAATAACTGTGCTAACATGATGGGTGGCTGGTATGAGAAAGGTAGACACAAACATCCTCCTGCTATTAAGATATTTCTCAAAAAGGTCATTCAAACACTAACCCTGAAATTATAGCCATCCCCAGGTCTCAGAAAGAGCCATTTAAGCACGAGGAATAAACCCAGTAGGCGAGGGATTTCCATCATTTAATACCAGATATGGCCTCTCTTCTGACCCCGGAATGGCCTAAGGATCAAACTTGTTTTGTGACCTGAAAGCAAAACAGTTGATTGAAAAATAGATATTGCAAAAAGGCAAATAGTCACACCAGCATGTATTCACACAAAATTAAGGTTGTTGAGGTGAGAGATAGTTTTGCCTTTGGTCCTCATCAGAAGAAGGTCCCATAATAATTATCCCATAATCCTCTAAATTATACTGCATAATAGGGCACTGGAAGAACGAAGGGAAGCAGAGCCTACCCTGGAAAAGGTTATCACTCTCACTGCTCTGCCTTTATGACTATTTTGATATTTGCAATTAGAAACTCAGCACTGATTATGTCCTATGCACCGACTAATAAATGTCAAGGTCTGATCTGGGAATTGAACATGTGCTTAAGTACCTCAGTTTTAAAAAAAATTTCTTTTAGGCCAGGGCCTAAATCTTTGTTTTTGTAAGCAGCCGTGGCCCTGGTCTAACTAAACACTTAAACTTATACTTTTGTTTAAGTACAGAAAGAGTCCCACTGAAGTCCTTTCAGAGTAAGCACAGATTGCATCAAGACAGAGCTTGTCTAATTAATGGCACACGGCATTTGCTTCTGCTTTCAGCTTTGTAAGACTAAATCCATTAATACCTTCCCATCAAGGAGCTTGCTGGTCTGCCTGACTAGGCTGCCTGCCTGAAGTCAAGGCTGCTGTCAACGTATCTTGTCCAATTCAGAACAATTGCTCTCAACTTGCATTTAGCTTTGAAAATTATGCTTTTAGTTCAGACACGAAGAAGAGCTTGTATGCCTCAAAGCTTCTCTTTTTTTTCCTCTCCCTATAAGGTTTAAAAAAAAGCACCACAACAAAACACCCTGACTATTCTTCCCACAAACCTTGACTTGAAACTAAACATTATTGAGATGAATTGTTGTGGAAGTCACAATTAACTCTTCAATTGTTAAACGTGGAATATGAAAGGAGATTTTTAAAGACCTTCAAGAAATCCAGAGGGCTCTTCAATGTGAAGTGGCAACACATAACAAGGTCACCAGCAATGGGGGGAAGAGGATAGAAATCCATTAATGTGTCACCTGGGATAAAATGACACTGGAAAGCAGAGAGGGGTGCAATTTATGACATGATAATCCCAGTTGTTGGGCCAGGGCAAACTGCTTCCAGTCTAACAAGGACTGTAATAAAGTCACCAGAAGCTGCTGGTCTATGTCCATCCAGGAGTTTATCCTTGCATACTGGTAAAACCATGGCTTTTCCATGGAGGGGAGGCACAGTATGAAACCCCCATTCTTTGGTGTGTGCTTGACCAGCTCTCTCAGCTCGAGATTCAGGTTGATTTTTTTCCTTACTGATCCTTCTGTCTCCAAATTATTGGCTCTGACATTAGAATGGATTTAGTGGAGACTGAAGCCCAAATTTTCAAAGCTCTTTGCCTTCCATGAGGTGGAACTCCATTTCTTTCTGTTAAATATTGCCTGTTTAGGGCTCTTGCCCACTGATACCTCCATGCACAGTGGCTACTTTGTGATGCTTGGCATCCAGGTGGGGTTCTGGGAAGCACTGGGCTCACCAATCTACATCTGGCCTCACAGCTGTGGTGGCACCTCACAGACACCATTTGCTATGAGTGCCTCCCCTGGCACTCCCCTGGTCCTCTCAAGGACCAGGATATGTGTTCTTTGCAACCTGGGAGGGGTGTTGGACACCTCTTTAGCACAATATAAACCAGAATGCAGCACAAGGCAGGGGCCCTGGTGAGAAACCATCCGGGTGGCTGGTGGCAGTGGAAGAAGCATTGTATACATTTTCCTTCTCCTTTCTCATGGCAGTCCAGCAGATCCCAAGCCCTGGAGGGGCCCATGGCCTGCTGTGTAGATAGATATTGGGATGCTGAGGAGAGGGGTGGGATGGGATTGGAGGGGATGGCATGGCATGGCATGGCATGGCATGGATGTTTGGGATGTTGGTGGAGGCTTCCAACAGACACATGTACATATGCAAAGGAGGAAGGGGGAGGGATTACGGACAATCCCACATCTGTGGCATGAGGGGAGGGAGGATCTTGTAGATTTCACTTAGCTGTGAGCAGTGTGAAGTGCTCTGGAAGGACATCCCTGCCCTGATGGAGATGTTTCTTACACATGTGTGCAGTCACACAGACGTTTGTGGGTGTGGGACTGTTGAAGCAAGAGCCACTCTTTGGCTCATTGTATTTCTCTCTATTTCCCCTTGTTCCTCCTTGCCACTCTCCTGAAATGGACTGTTTTAGAGTCAAACTTGGTGCTCTGCACCATGCTGCAGCAAGAGGGATATCAAATATTTAAGAGTTTCAGGTGCTTCTCCTACATTATAAGGCATGAAAAGATGTTCTATCACCTGAAAAAAGCTAGCAGTGTGACATGTCCTTCCTGCTCGAGGTCTCTTCTGGCAAGAGAGATGCCTCTTAAAATAAAGGGTACAAGGCTGCCTGGAAGGATCGTCTTTTATATTAGTTATTTATTAGCTCTCAGAAGATGTTACATTTTAAATAATGTAGAAATTTGCCTTACAGGTCTGATAACGTATGCATAGGCTCTCAAAAAGTTGTTTAAAAATATTTTGGACTCCCAACATTAATTGTCAAATGATTTTTTAGTTGTTTCCTAGCATGACTTTCATCAATCAGATGTAGATATAAAGAATTTAGACACTTCTCCAATGATCCATAATCCTAATAGAAGCCATGTAGACTTGCCTGTTCTCTCTCTGTCTTTGCCATGTTTGAGTAATGCATGCTGGGCTGAAAAGCATTTTACACAGAGTTCGAAGAGGAAAAGGGCATTATGTTGGGTTAAAGACCAGACTGACTCTAATCCCTGGCGTTCATTCTCTCTCCGCTTGTCTAAAATGGGTGAAATTGCAATCTGTGGAAATCAGAGCAAAGTCACATTTCCTCAGTCAGTCCAGCATTTCATCCCAGGGCAAAGAAACTGAATTACATGGGAGGGAAACTGCAAATAATAATAATAAAAAAACCCCACCAATAATAAAAAATAATAATCAAACCATGGTGTCAGCAGAATATGACTGGAAATATAAGCGTGCAGCAACAGAGGCTTTTCTGGATTGCTGCATCCTGCTCTACAGTCTGCAAATTCACAACATTGATAAATGGGAAAGAGCCCTCCAGGAGGCTTGAATATGTATCTCTGTCTGAAAACTCACAGTATAAAAGCTGTTTCGGTGAAAAATAGTAAAAGAAATGGGTCCTCTACAAGTGGAACAAAAGGTACTAATGGGCTACTCGATCCAAAAAGCAAAGGTGTGAGACTCTCCAGTGGATACAGCTCAGAACTAGAGAAAATTTCAGGTGAGAAATAAAGCTAACATTGTTAATAATGAAGGTAATTAACCACTGGAGCAGCCCCTCAGAGGATGTTGCAGTTCCTCTGTCATCGGCAATTTTAAGTCAGGACTGGCTAATTATTTTGTAAATGCTGTGCTTTAATTCAAAATGGGATTGCTGGAGGGGGGTCCTGCAGCCTGTGTGGCACAGAAGCCGAGGTTGTACGGTCCCGGTGGCCCCTTTGGCTCGGCATCAGTGATCTGTGGGAAGCTGAGCACGGAGGTGGGGTGACATCTCACATCCTTCTGTTTATCCCAGTGCTACACCTTCCGGCTTTATTTAGCAGTGCCACTTCTTCCCCCAGCTCCTGCCAAAGAAACATCCTCTTGTGCTAAAAATTATTTGACCAACCGCATCATTTCTTCATTTTTCATCACAGTCGGGGCTTCTGTAACAACACAACTTTTATTCCAAAGGAACAGAATCAGACATCTAATGACAGAGAATCACGCTGCATAACTTAATTTAATTTTAGGTCTGGCTTTTCTCCCTGTACATGACAAGAAGAAATCAAAGAGTGTTCTGTCAGTCAGGTCATCGTATCTGTAAGAAGATGAGAACAACATCCTTCCTTAGAAATGTTGAGGGAATAATAGAAAAAAAAAGATTGAAGGGACACATACTGTTACCACTGGGACATCCAGGAGGTGATGGCAACTGCTCAGTCAGTTGTGCTTTGGGTCCCTTCCGTGTAGGACCCCAGCAGCCACAAGAGTGCTCTTTGCTACATGTAATTCCATCAGCCCCAGAAAGCTCTTCTGGCAGAAAGAGAAGTGCTGCAAGAAAAGCTTGGCTGAACTCACTTCCCTGCAGCCAAATGCAAAGGAAAAATTTCACCTGAGAAATGAGGCATCCTTCTTCACTGCTGAGATATTTAAGGAAGCAAAGGCCAAATCTACCAGAAACCACTGGTGATCAGCGCTCCTAATTAAATGTTGTAGGTTAAGAGACTACCCAGGAAGCTACTGGCCTTAGACCAAAAATGTATGCGAAAAATAATGGGTATGGGGAACAGCGAACACAAATAAAGCGTCTTGCTCCTGGAGTATGGCAAGTTCATACCCAAACATCTGTTTTGGGGATATACATTTAAAGCTTCTTCTTCTCCCCTCTTCCTCTACCCCAGAAGACAGAAGGTAACATCAAATCTTTGCTGTGACTGTCCCTGTAGAGCGATAGTGGCTGCAGTGAAGGACTATGAGTCACTGTCCTTGTATGGAGGCTGCTTCCAGTAAGCCCCTCATGAATCATGGCTGAGAGCAGACCAAGGGTCACAGTTTCCTAAACAATAGTTTAAATTGATTTCGGCTTCTTAACTCAAGCATACAACCCAAAAAACAGACTTGTGCATCTTAAATTCACCTGGGATTCCTGATTGTGTTTGGAGAACACTCCAGCTACAGCAAATCTGCCTTGGTGCAATACGCAGCTGGCCCCAGCCTAAGCCTGCAAGACCCAGAAACACAGCAGAATAGCCCAAATCCCATGTGTTGAAACAGTCCCACAGTGCAGAAAAGAAAGCAAGATTCATGGGAGAGGAAGAGGAGAAGGAGAAGCTAAAGAGCCAAAGAGCCAAAGAGAATGACACAGGTCTAGGGATAGGGACACCAGGACTCTGGATCCTGCCTCCTTCAGCATTCCTGAAATTTGTGCAATGATTATTTAATGTAAAAGGTGTAAATGAAGGAGAGTTCAGAACATGAACTCTGTTTCAGACTCAGTGCCTCTGTACTGTCTACACCGCAGAAGGCAGAGATCTTTTCCATTTCACCCATCCAATTTCTCCAGTTAACTTGACTTTCTGTTACAGAATTTACCTCTAAAATAATTACTTATGTTCTTCTGGATGGAATCCCTGTGGGCCATCTGTTTTAGTTGATTGGGATTGCAACAGATGTGGATATCATTTGTATTGAATCTGAAATTCTACACAAACCAGTGTTAAATTTTCATTTGATTTACAGACTAAATTGGCCTAATTCACTTGGTTTGGTTCTCCAACCTGCCATGACCTTTTTTTGGACAAGTTGGAAGAAAGATGGGAAAATCAAAAGGTCAACATAATTTGAGAAGACCTTACAAAATACAGAGGGCCTGGCAGAACTGTTAGCCTTTGCTATATATCTGTATTTCTTCTTTTGGGGTTTAGTTTTAGACTCTGTACTTTGTATTGCAGAGGGATAAGTTTGTGGTTGGGGACAAAGCCCGTGCCAACACATGTTCAGAGAATTTCGCACTGTACAAAAACAGTTTCTGGTATGTGGCTGTAGCTTGTAGCCTTTGGTGATTATATATAACCATGTGAAGGAAGGTGGAAAAGAAAAAATGAGTGTTGTAATTGGAAACAAAAACCACATGGGAACTGCCCCTGCACTTGGGCAACAAGGCCAGTTCTTGTAGACATCAAAAAACCAAGGACCAACTGGTGTCCATCTAATCTTCATAAATTGGGCAGCTGGTGAGGACATAAATTGTCAGAAGATTTCAGCACACACTGAGTTCCCAAGCAAAGTAAAGTGGCCCAGCTTGAAGGTGTGAATCCAGATGCCAGAGAACATTTGGGAGCTGGAAATGCAAAACCAGCAAAACCAACTATCTCGTGCCAGCATGTTTTCCTCAGCTGGGGATATTTTTGCAAATGGCATGCATTTTTATATACAAAAGAAATTATCTCTGTGCCTAGAAAGTGAAATGTTAACAGAACATTGCCAATACAGGTGCAAAACAAAAATAAAAAAAAACCCCGATGACCATATTGGTTTAATTTTTTAATCCATGATTTACAGAATCTAGGTTTGGAAGGGAAATAAGTCCTAGAGGGGAGGTGTCTCCAACAAGAAATGTAAAGACAGTTTGATAAATAGGCATTGGAGATGATGCAATGTCTCAGTGAGATGGCGATAATGGTCACAAGCAGTGAATCATAAAGAGCTTTGTAGGGATATGTCTCCAACCAGAATCATGAAAGGGAAAACAAACAGACTTGGGATGCAATACCAGACTTGTGAGAAAAAAATCATGGCTTTTCAGTCCACTCAAGACAAAAAACTTGTGATGGTATCTATGTGCTCTAATCATAGAGCAGAACCCCATTGTCTTGGCCTTGGTACAAAATAATAATAATGCAAGTCTGTACCCTAAATTGTTCATAGCTCATAGTACACAGCTGGCATTTATTATTGTAAATTCCTCTTCATTTTTAAGGCTCACAAATCCTTTCTTCCCCACAAACTCACTACTTTTCTGACAACAAATCTCCCCCTACTTTTGCCTTTTTGATTCTACATCCTATGTAATATATCTCAAGGACTTTTGGCATGTTAACAAAGTCTGCACAGCTCTTCTAGCAAACTAAGCAGGACTCTCTGTTTCCCAAACAACATGAGAGAAAGATAAGATATTGCAATGATTGTAGGTTATGTATTTAGGGATTAGCTGCTGTGTGTGGAATCCCCAATTCTCTCCCTATTATGGTAGTGCAAGATAAGGCCCAGATTTTGCACCTCTGCTAATTTCTTTTCACTTACCATACCCGTGCAAAAAGAGATAACCTTTATTCTCTTATCAGGTATCAGCTGCTATATCACACAATTGCAATCCTCTCAATTAATGTGTACCATCATAAAAAGAACCAAGGACAATCCTCTCGATTAACATGTACCATAGTAAAAAGAACCAAGGATCACAGACCCATCTGGAAAGGTAAAGAGAACATTTCTGAGACCATGGGGAAAGGAGAAGGGGGATTTAAATGGGAAGCATGCAATTACTGCATTAAGGAATGGCCAACCTGACTATGATCTATCTACTGGATCTCTGGTTTGGTTTGTTTTACAGTGGAAAAAAAAAATCATCCAGCAAAGATTATTTTGATCCTTCATTACACTTAGTGGAAGGGTGGAGATTGGAAAGGGCCAATGGAAGGGTCTAAAGGTGGTTGTGGACATTGTCTAAAGAATGATTTGAAGATTTGAAAAGGCCAGTCCTGGAAACAGAAAGGTTAAGAAGGTTGGGCCTCCACCAGGAGTTAGGAGGCAATAACAACGTCTCCCTGCAAAGAGGACTTCTTATAAAAACTTCTTCAGCACAAGGGCAAATGGGGCCTCATCCTGAGGGGAAGTGGGCTCTGCCATGTGAATGAATCATGGATGCTGGGATGGGGTAGTGAGACGACTCATTTAAAAAGATTTAAAAACATGTGCTGGCCACAGCAAGAGTGAGTTGATTCCTCAGCAGTGAGCCTTGTCAACAGGCTGGCCAGGGGCCAGCGGAGAGGGAAGCTGTCACCAGAAGGAAGCTGTCACCTGCAAAGGAAGCCTTATTGCAGCAGCAATGCTAAACCAGGAGAACCAGGAGAACATAGAAACCATAACATTTGACTGCAGAGATAAAGAAGGTATGGAAATGGGGTTTTATACAAAGAGAACAGAGGAATAATTCCAGCAGAGTTAAGGTTTTAGATCACAAAGTAGATAAGTACTTTGTATACGTGGGGACAGAAGGAAGCCTGGGATGAAAAATGCAAAATGAATATCCCCATAGAATCATGGAATGGTTTGGGTTGGAAGGAACTTTAAAGATCATCCAGTTCCAACC